>JAOVVA010000010.1:6497947-6511149 GCA_028565275.1 Leiocassis micropogon
ATACTGTTTATATATACTGTGTGTACACATATATATATATATATATATATATATATATATATATTGCCAAAAGTATATATATTCACATGCATATGAACTTAAGAACTTGATTAACATCCAATTCTTAATCCAGGGTTTAATATGATGTTGGCCCACCCTTAGCAGTGAGTTGAACCTGGCCCCTTACTATATACTGTATATATTATATACATTATATACATTTATTTGTTAATGTTGTTTTCACACATACTCTCAAATTGTAATTAGTTTTCTTGTGATAAGATTTATAACTGTCATCCTACAAATTTTCCATGTCTGCATGTCTCTAGCTAGATAGAAAAGATAAACGAGATAAAACAAATGTGCCTCACGAATGTGCATCATCTGCAGAACCAAAGCTAAAAAAAAAATTATTTGAATCTGGTTTCCTGTCACATACTGTATGTCTATATTTACCTTGATAATGTGCTTCAGATCTAAAAAACAGAGACTAAAGCACTAAATGCTAAAAGCACATTTTAGACTTAATGCAACACAGATATTTATCAAGCATAGATGAAATATTCACACAGTCTACCTAAATAGCTGTGATATGTAAATGTTCTATATTTGTTATATTTTAAATGTTTATTTGTGATCTTATCGGTTTTGGTTGTGTGTGTGTGTGTGTGTGTGTGTGTGTGTGTGTGTGTGTGTGTGTGTATGTGTATGGGTGTGTCTGTCTTTTAGTTCTTGGAAAAAGCCGGGTTCACTAATGTGAAAGCAGAAGACAGAACTGCCCAGTTCATTGAGGTGATAAAGGCTGAGCTTAAGAGAGCGGAGAAGACTAAAGCAGAATTTACACAGGTAAAATAACACACACACACATACACACATGCACACACACGGAAGTATCTAGATAACCCATACAAATGCTCATAATTTACTCACAGTGAGAGTTTACAAACATGCACAAGCATGATGTAAAGATGTTATGAATGGGTTATAATACTGTACTGCCTTCATGCAGGAGTTTTCCCAGGAGGACTATGATGATATAGTAAATGGTTGGAAAGAAAAGTTGCAGCGCTGTGAAGCTGGATATCAACGCTGGGGTCTGTTCATTGCCGACAGAGACTGAATGAATTAGAGAGACAACTTTTGCAGGATCTATAGAGCTTGTGCAGCTATGTCACATTATCACATGATTTTTGTCGATTTGGTCATCTTGCCGGTCGTATTCGCACCTCTACAGTTGTCAACCTTCCTATTCCTTCTGCTGAGTTAAAAAAGTCTGCTTTATCTGAGGTTATAAATATTATCCATAACACTTTATCCTGTATGCAGAATATGAGGCAGGGTACACTTTGGATGGGTGCCAATTCATTGCAGGACACACACATAAATACACACACTCACATTCACACACTGCAGGCAATATGGAAATGCCATTAAACCTAACCTGCATGTCTTTGGACTGTGGGAGGAAACCGTCTGTGTCAAAGATTTAGATTTTAATTAAACGCAGTGTTATATGCCAGAGTGGCCATCAAGTTACTATCCTATGGTTTATCAAAACTGTAAGACTACAAAATAAAGTTAATATAAATTTAGTCTGTAATAATCTATGACTTGTGATGGACAGCCAAAGATTAAATGTGTGTTTAGATTCATATTTAAGTATCTGACAACGTTCAATTAATCATTTGTCCCCCAAAGCTGTTATAGGGCACTAAATAACCAACAACTGATACGATTTTACTAGATTAGCCTCATTTGAGAAAATAGGCTGTTCTCAAATTTACTAAGGTCTGAAAAGAATAAACTTTAAAACAGTCTAACTGCAGTTTGTTTCTTTACATCTACTGTATCACTGTTTTTACACCTTTAGTCAGAAGATAAACCTCTTGCACATGTTCAGTGCACATCTGCATAAATGTTCACTGCAGGACTTTCCCTAAGCAGTTGTGTGTAATGCACTTTCTGAGATTATGCACTTCGGCACAGCTGCCATGCTGAAAGTATTCTTACCTGTCCTATTAATGTGTCTATGTGTCGTGTACCTTTTCCCTGCAGTAAAACTGTAAGAGAAGTTTGTCCTAATTTAGAGGGTCAAACCAAAGTGCAGGCATGAATAATTTAAATCAGTCTCAAGCACTTTCAGATAACCTTAGTCTTAAAAAGATGGTAAAAGTTACATACTTTCACAATAGACATGAGGAACAAGTTTTTTAACGAGACTGTTTGATTCTTTTTGATGGTTTTGCCCAAGAGATATTTAATATTGAGATTAAAAAGAGATGTTTTAAATACATTACAATGATCATATTGGAAGGCATTTATAACTTTCCTTTTACACCAGTGAGAGCAAAACTGTATCACATTTTCTATCCCACATAATTTGGCAGTTCACCAAACAGCAAGTCTCTGACGACCTCCTACTGTGTCACTTGCGCGGGACTGGCAATATGGCGGCATCAAGAAAGTGACATCACCGCTTTCATCACTTGCACATGCTCCAGATCAGAGAGATCAAACACACATGACAATCTGATAAAGATTTAAGTTAAAATTCCAGAAGTTAAATTATTGTGCAAAATATAAGATTAAATAAAATAATATATTTCTGTAAATCAATATGTTTAATAAAAATATTAGTCCTTGTTCTCGATGGTTTATATTTTGTGCGGTGTATTTCTTCAATAAATAAGACAATATGTTTATAAGATTATGGGTCTGTTTCAAGAAAAGGGCTGAAAATTAAATCTTGAATCCAGAGTTTTGTCTATGGACTTGACACCTCCAAGGGAAAAAAAAGATTATGATTAATGAACTCAACCATGAATACGCTGAATTGTGCACATTGATTTATTTTTAGTCTTGCTCACTCATTCTCTATACCATTTATCCAGTACAGGGTCGCAGTAAGCCTGAGTCCTATCCCAGAGGACTCAGCGCACTAGGCGGGGTACATGCACGCACAAACAAACCCACTCACATACTATGGGGATTAAGAAACACCAATCCATCTACTGTAATCTGCATACCCACCAAGCACAGGGAGAACATGCAAACTCCATGCACACAGATTCAAGGCGGGAATTAAACTCTCGAAACTGAAGGTGCAAGACCACAATCCTAATCACTATGACACTGTGTGAATTATTTTTATTTCATTTTAATTAGATTTTTTATTGCTGCAATAAAACTGGTGGGTTGCCACACCCTATACTACCCAGCGACTGCATGCAGTGCTGGTCTTAAGCCCGGATAAAATGGGAGGGTTGCATCAGGAGGCGCGTAAAAAAACCTGTGCCAAGTTGGTTTGCCAAGGTCTGCTTGATGGGAGCAGCCGAACAATAACAACATATAAATCTGCCTCACACAGTGTTGCCAAAATTTGTATATCAGCCTGCAGCTGTATGTGTGTAAATGCAAATATACAATTTAATATCAATAAAATGTTGGTTGAGTTTAAACACAAACTCATGTATTGGTTTGTAGTGGTGAGCTACAGTCATACTGGCAATAAACTGGAATGCAAAAAATTTTTTTTTACATTTGCTGCACAACAAACCTTTTTGATTGGAAAGTTTATTAAGGATCAAAACTTGTACAAACTTTTGCCCAAGCGTCATTAATGTGTGTGAGGAGTGAAGAGTCTGTCTGAACTGATCCCACTGAAGATGAAATATAGCCAAATTGCTGAAAAGGTTAATAACACCTTCGTAGCTTCTTGCATATGAGGCTGCATAGCCACAGACTGGTCAGATTGTCCATGCTGATCCCTGTCTACTGTCAAAAGCACCTAAATGGGCACACAAGCATCAGAACTGAATCATGGAGCTCTGAGCGAAGCTATGCTGGGAAACCTTGGTACTTTGAAACATACTACCTACCTAGAAATTGCTGCAAACCATGTAAACCCATTCATGGCAACAGTATTCTGTGTATATACAGTGGCTCACCACTCACCACTTCAGTTTAGTTCCAGCTGCCTAAGTGAACACATAGACTATTCAGAGATGAAATCAGGAAGCTGCAAGCATTCTCCATATGCATTCTGCTATGTGTGTGTCCAGTTTATTGAGACTCATTAAGAACCCTTTACAAAAAAAGGTACTTTAAACGAAAACATGGTGGGAGACTATATTTGGGGGCTGAAATGTGAAAGTAATTTACTATATACACCAAACTCGCTCATCCATGTCTTTATGGACCTTGCTTTGTGCAGTGGTGCGCAGTCATGTTGGAATTGGTGTGAGGTTGTTCTTCAGGAGTTGGGCTCGACCCCTTACTTCCAGTGAAAGGAACTCTTAATGCTTCAGCATACCAAGACATTTTGGACAATTTCATGCTCCCAGCTTTGTGAAAACAGTTCCTGTCCCAACATAGCTGCTGCGCAAACCAGTGCACAAAGCAAGGCCCATGAAGACATGGATGAGTGAGTTTGGTGTGGAAGAACTTAACTGGCCTACACAACCCTATAGAACACCTTTGAGATGAATTAGAGCGAAGACTGTGAGCCAGGCCTTCTCATCCAACATCAGTGTCTGACATCACAAATGCGCTCCTGGAAGAATGGTCAAAAATTCCCATAAACACACTCCTAAAGCCTAAAGAGTTGAAGCTGTTATGGCTGCAAAGGGTCCAATATCATATTAAACCCTATGGGTTAAAAATTGGATGTTAACTCAAGTCCATATGCATGTGAAGGCAGGTGAGCGAATACTTTTGGCATTAAAGTGTAGTTGCATATTTTGAAAAAAACAAAAACAAATTTTAAGCATTTTGGGTTATTTTGGTACAATATTATTATAAATGCATGTACATCTTGATTCATATGTTGTTTTATTCCGACCATACAGTATGTGCACGTTTTTACATAATAAAAAAAGTTTATCTGTAAATGTCATTATCCCGGTCACAAAAAATAAGGTTTGAAAGGAATTTCGCCGTTCTCTATACTTGTACACACTTTTGCACACACCTCCCTGAACAGCGTTTATCTTACATACTGTATGGTGTAATGTTTGGGTTCAATCTGGCAACCCTGTGAGTTTTTTTTTTTGTGAGCAGTTTGCAGAGAACACGGTGCACTTGTGTGCTGCAGCCGTGTCACCGAAGTGAAAGAGGAAGGAAGAGTTCTCTGTGCTCCGTGCAAGGAGGAACACTGCGAGTTTTGTAACACAAGGCTTTTTTCTTTCTTTCTAGAACTTGCTTTGTTTTGCTGGACGCGAAGAAATGGCGAGGCTGAGCGAGCACGGGATCCGCCTCAGCTCTGTGCGTATCCTTACCGCGCGCGCGCGTCTGCTTTTATTGCGCGCAGTATGTACCTGTGCGTCCTAAACTTTTCTTGTGTCTGTCATGTGCTTTGCAGATGAGCCCATCTTACCTGGACAGCAACTCCACCAGTCACACGTGGCCCTTCAGTGCCGTCGCAGAGTTAATAGGTAAGACGTCAAAAAGTGGGCTTCGGTTACAGTAAAAGCAAATATCTGCTTATGCTTCGATGAGGGATATATATATATATATATATATATACATACATGTTTTATATATTTCTACACTTGCATCCAAGCATTACAGTACAGCTATACAGTACTACTATTAATGGTGATTGATACAGTATGATGTCCCATCCTGGTGCTGTTATTTGGTGTGCGGTTTGGGACAGAGCCTGGCACTGGCACTGAGGCGCAGGAAACTCAGCACCTGTTGCGCATCCTGTCGGTCGATGACCTGCATGCTTTACACACCACTAAACCCAGCACCTAGTCCGGGGGACTACCAACAGGCAAAACACTGAATTGTAAAAAGAAAAAAAAAAAAAAGACTTTATATAAGTTACTGCATATCTATCCATCTATCTATCTATCTATCTATCCCTCTCTCTTCTTTCTCCTTCACCCCTTGTCACATCTGCTGTCCCTTTCCCTTGTACACTATCCCATATCTTTTTTTTTTTTTTAATCTTTTTATATATCGATTTCTTTCTCAAGGGCTTAAACACAACTGCATATTTTAGTACATTTGTAAATATTATTTGGCATGATCCTGTGGGTTTCCTCTGGGTTCTCTGGTTTCCTCCCACTGTCCCAAAAACATGCAGGTAGGCAGATTGGGGTTGTGTGTCTGTCCCCCCCCCCCCATGACCTCAAATATACCTATATTGTACAGTGTCTCCCCATCTTTTTCCATAGCCTCATTTTCTCCTCTCTTTTGCTCTTGTCAATTTTGCCTTCTCCCTCCTTTATCCTCTTCCATCATTTTCTTTCTCTACTATTTTGCCCCATTCGTTTGATTCTTCACCTTTCTCAGGTTGTCATTTTCTCATCATCATAACATTCCCCCTCAAATTTGCTTTTCTCCGCTCTAATACTTGTATCCCTCACGTATCTCACGTCTAGAATTTGGCAGTCTGATGTTATAGGATCAATGTTTCGATATCAGGATATTGCATGTCATCAGATTCTTTTGGAAAAAAATTTAAGATTTTCAAAGATTGTATCAAAGATCTTTGAAGATGGATTCGGCTTATACTTTACCTCATAGATTTAATTCGTAGTTGCTGAAAGTTTGTACTCTTTTTATTAAAAAGAATTGTCTTAAAGGACAAATTCCCACAAAATAACACATTTTAAATTGTATTTGTTAAATTGAAAATGTAATTTTTATAAAAGGTGTGATTTTTTTAATCTTGTGTGCACATTATGTTGTTCGCACAAGTTCTCTGCGCTCAAGTTATGTCATTCGCTGAAGTTATTTATTAGTGGTGCTTGCGAAGCGAAGCACTACTATTGTTATCTCACAGGCTTATTATTCTTCTCTTTAGTATTTTTCTTCTTCCGTACAAAAGCGAAGCACTACTATTGTTATCTCACAGGCTTATTATTCTTCTCTTTATTATTTTTCTTCTTTCGTACAAAAGTTTGGCACGTACAGTAACTAGTCCCGCACCGTTTGTCGTAGACCCATGTTTGAGATGTCAAATTGTGCGGCTTATTCGGGAATGGGGTGCTATGACTTTTCAAAGGGGTGGGTGATTAAAAATAATTTTTGTGTACCATATGCAAAAACCTTATGCAAAAAAAGCTATATGCAAAAGTTGAATGCATCTTTATATGTCTATCGTCCAAACGGATAAAAATGCAATTACAACAGAAAAGGGAGTTTAGTCTGGAAGAGAAAACCGAACATCTTCCTTTAGCCAATAGCCAGTTATCACTCATTTTCTAGCTAAAAAAACGTCTATACTGCATTATGAATTGAGACGATGAAGCATCTGACTACCTGATTTTATTCACTAGTATTCCTCCAAAAAACAAATAAGTGCTTTACATCTACTATACCTAGAAGAACTTTCTTACTTTCTCCTGTCCATCACAGTGTAGCTAGTTTAGTGTGTGATGAATCAGTTGGACCTGAATGAGTAGAAGCTAAACATTGGGTAATGCCAACACATTGTTACAAGACATGACATCAGGACTGGGTACATTTGAGACACAAAAATGTTGCAGGAGCAGACAGTGAGATGTCAGCTTGCAGGCCAGAGAAAGGTCATGTTCACTGACATGGGAGAGGGCTGTGTTCATTTATATTCAGGAAATGCTTTATGGTAGCTAGGGTTGCTGTGGTTTAATTTACTAATAATCAAATAACCCAACCAAATAAATTTGCCTGCTCGAGCTGGCAGAGTTGGAAAGAATTTCATCAGAAGTCGATGATAATGTGTTCATTATGTTCATTATCGTGTACCTTCTGTAAAGATTATCTTTGTGATGCAGGTGTAATTTTAGTAATCTATGCCGAGCAAAAGCAACCAGATTTTTCAAATCTGCTGGTGAAAAATTCCTGATTTTATGATGTTTCCTCACAATATAAACAAAATAAACTCTTAAAGATCATGCAATAACTGGGATGTTACACATTTTATTTTATATATATGTAAAGCATATGAAGGATTTTTGGCATACGAGGCAACCGAACCGAGCACCGGCTTGCACCTACAGTACATTGCATATGTGTCCGGCTTGCATGTACAGTATGTGTGTGGTTATTTAGTTATTTATTAAAAAAAATTAAAAAATCTTTTTTTTTGTGCGTAGGTTGAACATTACAGTGGTTTATTCCAGTGGCTCTGACACTCAGCAAAAATATTACATTGACATTTCAGCAATATATATTTTGTAATATTTTGTCCATGTAATCTATAGATGCTAACTGGAAGGAAATAATAAGGCAAGAAAGGCAGGGAAGACCCAGGATACTCTAGATAGTTAAACTCACAGCCTGGAATAAACTACTATACTACTAGTGTGTAAAGAATGCTTTCAGCAGGAAGATGGAACTGGAATGGTATTCATAATCCATAACTAATAACAAATGTTTTATGCCACTGGACATGTGGAGGTTTAAAAGATTGTTTACTGAAAGACAGTTTCATAGGACAATTTGGTCATGATATTGCTGCTTTTGATCTGTCTTCAAAAGAAAAATAGCTTTTTGCTGGATTTGGTTGAGAACAAAAACACCTGCATGTTAAGTCATTTTCAAAACACTTGATATAGTTAGTTACTCATTTATCTTTCTTTTTTTGCCATATGACTCAGCCTGTGCAAATAAACCCGTGTGACTCAGTTGTTTGTTTCTACTCATGACATTTGTAGAACACATGTTTCAGAGCAATATGAGTGGCCCAGTGGTTTAAAAACATTTATTCACTATAATCTTATAGCATACCATTGTTTGTGTGACATAATAAATATTTTGATGGGTTACATAATTTACCAATGCATGTGTGTGCTAAGAAGCCGCTGCTAACTTGCTGTTTCTGTGTGTGGTAGATAACGCGTCTGATCCAGGGGTCACAGCCAAACAGATCTGGATCGATGTGGTCACTGTAAAAGAGGAGTTGTGTCTTAGCTTTACTGATAATGGCAGTGGAATGACACCAAGTAAACTGCACAAAATGCTTAGGTAAGTCTTTGATCACATCCCAATCCTTCTTTTTTTAAAAACACAGTCCCTGATGACGGAATATATTAGTATAAGATTTCATCCAGGCGGTGCGATGGCATGCACTGTTGCCTTGCACATCCAGGGACTGGGTTCAAATCCCCCACCTCGGGGTCTGTGTGCATTGAGATTGCATGTTCACTCACATTAATAATAAAGCGTCCAATGGCAAATCCCATAAGCCATCCATAAGCCACTCATCATGCATCACTACTCAGAGTAAAGGTGCTGAGGGTGTTTCTGTGCTGTTTCTTGTGTGCACCATGAAATACAGAAAAAATATTATAAATATGCAAATATATTGCATGTTTTATTTAGCTTTGCCTGTTAATGGGTTTTGAGTTACACTCTCTCTCTTGTCTTTTTGTCCTTTCACTCTGTAGTTTTGGTTTCACAGAGAAAGGATCTGGTAAAGGAAGTCACCAGGCCATAGGGATCTACGGAAACGGTTTTAAATCAGGATCAATGCGATTAGGCCGCGATGCTCTGATCTTCACGAAGAACGGAGGATGTCAGAGCGTCGGCATGCTCTCTCAGACTTTCCTGCAGGCCATTAAAGCTCAGGCTGTCATTGTACCTATAGCACCATTTAACCAACAGACTAATATCCTTTCTTTATATCTTATTTCTATTATAAATATATTGTATACATTTTATTAGATGCTTTATAAATTTCATATATTGCATGTATTACCTGTCTATAGTTTTGATGGCCATAAATGGTATAGGTACCATGGTGAACAGTACCACAGTATTTTGGACAGTACTATGGTACTTAAGTGCTGATATAGTACATTCATCCCCACATGGTTCTACCATGGTAAATACTGTAGTATAACGTACATGTCCATGTTTCTGTACAATACTTGTGTTACTACAGTATGTTTATATAGAATGGGACCATTTTAACATTTTTCTTACATTTGTGCCACAATGGTATTTTTTAAGTTGCCATGGTCCTTACACTGACCTTTCTATAGTAACCTCTGCAGTGCCACTTTACATGGTACCCTACCAAGGTTCTGCAGGTATTTAATATGGTACTGTGTGTACTTTAGCATACCATTATTATCTATCTAATATGGTACAGAATGTACAAACATACCTTACCTGCTAAACTATTATAGCCACTTTGGTACCCAATAAGTACCATGGTATTCACCAAAGTATTGTGCTACCCATCATAGTACTAATATTGTACACGCTGAGGTGCCACAGTATCTACCCTGTAAAGTTCTGTAGTGCCTGCCATGGTAACGTCTGAAGTACTACAGTAATACCTATGGTTTATTATGGCATGTATTATAGTTTACCGCTGTAAAATCATGATTATGCAGTGAGAATTTAGTGGCATCAAAACTAAATCAAGTGAAATATAAATATCCAAACTCGAGTACTTAAAAACTAAAATGGTTTGGTTTTAGGCAGTGTCTGACTTAATGTCTGCTTTTCCCCTGGCAAGTCATTCGTGCAACTTTTTTTTAGCACCAGATACTTTTAGTCTAAAAAAGAAGGAACCGATGATGTCAAGAGGAAAGAAAATGAGCAAGACCATGACCAGTAAGAAACACGTTACTGGCGATTACAGGAAACACACTGGAAGCTACAATGATATTGCTAAGAATTTTTAAATGACATCATACTGTATGTCCGGGTTCGTTTCCCGGCCAGGCTCGATTCCCGTCTCTGTGTGCATGGAGTTTGCATGTTCTTTCCGTGCTTGGTGGGTTTCCTCCGGGTACTCTGGTTTCCTCCCACAGTCCAAAGACATGTAGGTTAGGTTGATAATCGTTCCCAAATTGCCCGTAGTGTGTGAATGAGTGTGTGAGTGTGTGTATGTGTGTGTGCCCTGCGATGGATTGGCATAACTCGTGCCCTAAGTCTCCTGGGATAGGCTCCAGGTCCCCGCGACCCTGAACACAGGATAAGGCCGTATACAAGATGCGTGAGAGTGAGTGAGTGATCATATTGTATGTGTATTTGTCCCCAAAAGTAGATTTGTGTTAAAGGATTAGCCTTTGAAAGGATAAAGGATTTGCCTTTGAAGAATGTACTGTATGTTAAGGAAGTAACTTGAAGCTAGGTTGAAGTAAGAGCTCGTCACTAGTCACTGCTGTTATTTTGGTCACAGGCCAAAAAAAATCTTGCCAAAAAAAAAAAGGTTTGATTTTCTTTTTGCTTAATTTTATGCAAATTCCATTGTAACTAATGATACAAACATTAACCCAACTCCTAACCACAGGCTAAACCTAAGGAACTCAAATGTGTTGTGTTACATGTTGTGAATTTGCAAGCATTAGACTGTTGTAGGAAAAGGGAAAATCTCACTGTATGAGAGGATGTGTGTTTATCCTGCTTGTCATCCCTCCTTAACCTTGCTTCCCTCACAGTCATTGGTAATAACGGAGGATTCAGAGGCCAGTCTGAAAGCCATCCTCACACACTCTCTCTTCAAGTCAGAGTCCGAACTACAGGAACAGCTCAACTCAATCCCAGGCAAAAAGGGCACCAAGATCCTCATCTGGAACATTCGGAGGTATCACCAGCAACTCAGCTGTTAGCTACACCAGCATATGCTATTGTAATTACACCAAACCATGCACATGTCCCTGCAAAAAAAAAAAAAAAAATTCTAATGGTTAAAAGAACATTTAATGTTTTAAGAGAGTAACATGTAAAACATCTAAATAACATAATATAAAAGATCAGAATTGCATTTTTTAAAAATGCTTATATCTCGCATTGTGACAGTGATTCAGTACAGGTATTGTACAGGCTGATTCACTTAAAAGAGGCCCAGAGTATTCTGTAAAAACTCTCGTTAGGATGAAACAATCTGATTGAAACAATGTACGATGTACTCCTCAGTATATGGAGCTTTGAACATTCTTGGGTGTTGGGATGAACCCGAGTCAGAGCGATTAGGGTAACTGCCAGACAGCCATCGTGTAACGCCGTACCCCTTAACTCAGTCACTCGACTTCTTATCAGGATGGTGGTGTACAGTAATGTACAGTACAGATGATGGTACTGAACCGGAAACGACAGTCATTGATCCTTTTTCATGGTGGAGGCCATCCTAAAATGTTGCAGGCAGCATTCGCCTACAAAATCTCTGAGACGCCTTGCACCTGGGAGGTCTTATTTATAAGGTCTTGTGGAGGTCCCATGTCAGATAAATTGCATGCATATCATATTACCGTTGTTTGGTAACCCAAAGCAAGAGATATGGAGAAAAGAGTCAAATAATGTCACTGGTTTCAGTACGTTATTTACATTCAAGCTGCATAGTTGCACATATACAATACCTATATCAAACTTTGCTCCCCTCACAATCATTGGTAATAATGGAGGTTTCAGAAAGTCTATTTAATATGCTGTATATACATTGCATATAATATACTGTACTGTAATGTAATGTAAACCTTGGATTGCAAGCCTAATTCGTTCCAGAAGCATGCTTCTATGTCAAAGCACTCAAATACCAGAGAATTTCCCCATCAGAAAAAAACTCAGATGATTCATTCCACAACCCAAAAATATTTATATAAAGATAATTAATACAAAATCTAAAGTCAAAATGAAACACTTTGAAGCATGGCTGAAGTTTGACGAGAGAGGAGAGGAGGAGGGGAGAAGGAACCTCTCTAATGGCACTTGCTTTTGCCTCCTTTTGAGGATTTCACGGAAATGTGGCGTTGCGTTGTTGTAGTTAAAAATCATCTCCCGCACTGCTACAGGACACAAAATTCAAAAATACTTTAAGCTCACACACACACACGTGGTTACAATGATATAATAAACAGTAAACGCGCACATTGATGTTGACTATATGAGTAACGCCCGCGCACTGAGGCGATTACCCATAATCCCGCAGCACAAGAGAGAGAGAAGAACCATTGGCTCAGTTGCGATCATGTAACACTCAGCAGAAAAAGAATGTGTACTACTCATATGTCAAAAATATTGCTTGTCTTGCAAAACATTTGCAGACCAAGTTACTCGCAATCCAAAGTCCCACTGTATTATATTTTATATCTAAAATATATATCTAAAATATATATATATTATATATAAAATAAATATATAAGATAGACTGTAAACTACATATTAGTAAAAGTGAGATGCGAAGGGCGTTGAAGAGGATGAAGAGTGGAAAGGCTGTTGGTCCTGATGACATACCTGTGGAGGTATGGAAGTGCTTA
>JAOVVA010000010.1:6517508-6536557 GCA_028565275.1 Leiocassis micropogon
TAATTATTTTTATGTATTTATTTTTTGGGGCTGTAGAACAAATAATTTAAGTTTCCATTATTTCTTATGGGAAAATTCTTTTTGGTTTACAAGTGTTTTGGAATACGAGCTCACTTCCGGAACAATTATACTCGTCATCCAAGGTTCCACTGTAATTACAGCAGTAAACAAGCAAAAAGACGTAGTAAAAAATAAGTTCATTTAAATGATATCTGACTATAGCCAATTAACCAACTCTAAATAAGCTCACTATTATCACGGCCAGCAGTGAATATTAAACCGAGGGAGCCGTAAATCTCTAGGAGAACCTTTAGGGCTGAAGCTGAATTCTGGTTACTACAAACACTGTTTAGACTGAAAATCAGCACAACTCTGCCCTCTTTCTTTTTCTCAGGGATGTGTCATGGATTCAGTGTGAGGACTGTATGAAATGGAGGGGTATTGCCACTCACCTGTTCAAAAACAACATCCCTGAGCACTTCACCTGCAGCCAGCACCCTATTGGTCGCCTGAGGTCAGGGTTACCTCTGAACTCCTGCACACTCCCGATGAACCATTTAAAACCACATTTAGACCACAACATACCTAACTCACACACATACAGTTTACACACACACACACTAACAAAGTCCTTGTCTTGTGTATAAGCATGCAGAAACATGTCAAGAGCTTATAGTTAGTGCTTATAGAAATGTTACTAAAATATGTGACTCGGTGACTATCTGTGGTGTCGGACAGGCTGGTTTGAATTCTACGAGAAATGCGGAAATGCAAAAAACACAAGCTAGAGAGAACATCCAGGCAGCAGCGGTTTCTTCGCATTTTAAATTTAAAATCACTGTTCACTTTTTAAACAGGCCTCTTCCAAACAGTTGAGCTTTCACTTTGTGGTAAAAAATACGTTTACCAAAAAATTCTTTTTAAAATATAATCACTAAATCACCGTAAATAATAATAATAATTATTATTATTATTATAATAATAATGACAAAAAAAATAATAATCAGAAAATGTTACATAAAATGCTAACTTTTTTATGGTGCCATTAAATCTACTTTTTATTTATTTTAAAGAAACAGGAATATCTAGTGAAAGTGATAA
Source organism: Leiocassis micropogon (assembly GCA_028565275.1). Lineage (NCBI taxonomy): Eukaryota > Metazoa > Chordata > Actinopteri > Siluriformes > Bagridae > Leiocassis > Leiocassis micropogon. The sequence goes on from JAOVVA010000010.1 coordinate 6,518,610, forward strand.
AGTGAAAGTGTGTTATCACTCTTTATAACCGCGATAAGAAAAGCATCCTAGAACACTGGCTCACCAAAAATAAACATTTGTAAAACGTTGCCTGGTCTTCTTCTAGTGGTAGCAGTTTTCCAGTTTTGGCAGGTTGGCATATGTCTGCATGATTTCGTGCATAGTGCTGCCACCACATGATAAGCAGATCGGATAATTGCATGAAAGAGCAGGGTGGATTTATGTACATAGACACCGTAGACACAGTACTCACTCTTGTCTTTCATGTCCCACTCTTCTAATGGAAAAAAAATGGAAAAATTGGGGCAGGGACTAACATCTGTTTTTTTGTTTGTTTGTTTTATGTTTACTCATTTATACCTTATTACAATATAGTATCTTACTACTTCATACAAAGTAAAAAAAATATATATAATGTTCCTTCGTATGTTTGTTAGAGAAAAACTTAACCATAACGTTTTTGAGCAATTTACACATAACGTTAGTTAAATCACTTTTAGTCGCATTCCAGAGTGAAGAAGTTCACAATAGATTAGTCAAAGGCATGCATGTTATAATTTGTTTTAAAATAACTTTGCCTAAAGAACTCCTGATCTATGTCTTAGTTTATAACTCTGAACACACTTGGCGTACAAAATGCAAAAAAAAAGCATTTTTTCTGCCTTTGCAAATTGCAATCGACTGAATGCAGTGTGTTGCTTTCGCTTCTTCTCTCAAAGGAGCTGCTTAGTGCCTGAGGAACCCGAGGAGCCGGAGGATGAGCTGACACCTAGCTATGCAAAAACACACAAAAAACAGTAATGACTTCACATCATACAGTGCCCATGTGTTTCTGCGTATGTGTCTGTGTGTGTGTACAAGAGAGAGAGAGAGAGAGAGAGAGAGCAGACCATGGTATGGTTGGTTACTGTTAGACCACATCCTGAGCACTCAACTGTGAAAACAGTGTATAACAAACCACTTGTCATGTTATGCATTGAAATTATATCTAGAAGTCTTCATAAGCTCATAAATCTGTCATGTTTTTAACTGCAGGAAAGCATTTTCAGCAAGCTCTAGCTGCCCTGTCCCAGTGCATTAACCATAAACCGATTGACTTGCACCGTGTGATATAAAAACTGATTATAAACATCTTCAGACAACAGCGCAGTGTTAAAAAAAATTAAAAGAATGCACAAATACACCAGACTGTAGCTTTAATATTATTTGTGTGTGTTTTTGTCCGGTTTGTATTTATAGGGAAGTTTGGTCCAGACGGAGGGGAAAATCTGTGGAGGTGAGTAGACTACACAAGACTTACTATCACCGTACTGACTCTTCATTGACATAATGATTACAGAAGTGAATTAATGTTATTACTAAATCAAATACTAACCTCAGTAACCTAAATGCTCTTTTAGTCTTTGTGAATAATAGTTACATTTTTGGTCTTCTGAGTGGCTTGATTGGAAAAACAAGAAATATCTAGAAAGATCTAGGGCTAGGAGCCAAGGGAGCAAAACTAGTGTAAGAATCCACAGATACAGTTAAACAATAATTGGATTAGTTTTGAGAAAGCAGTGCAGATAATTTTCTGGTTTATTAATTTACTCATTCTCTAATAGAAACTTGTCAAAGTAACTTGATATCCTTCAATCTTAATTTGAAGACCTTTTGTTCTATGTGCAGGAAAAAAGGTGGATGCAGGTATATACTCCACTTTAATAGGCATTGCGATAACCCAAAATAAACAGGGCAGGAATCCTAAAAATAAACTGTAATCAATGATGGGTCACAATCAGGCGAGGTGCGTTCTCTACACTGCGACTGGCAGTGGGGGAGCGATGCCTTTGGGGGAGCGAGGAGGTCGAGCAATGTTATCAGGCATTGAGGGAGGCAGGATGACATTCTCACTAGGGCAGGGTGGCAGAGCAGTGCTTTCAACAGCGCAGTGTCAGAGCAACACTCTCAGCAAGGCACGGTGGCAAAGTCATGCTTCTAGCAGGGCAGCGTAGCAGAACAAGTTGGTGGGCAGAGACTTCCTGAACAGAATCAGAGACCGAGGAACACAAGAGGCCTCATTCTCGCCCTCTCCCTCAGACTTCCCTGGCATGCTGCTGACACACACCGACTGTAACCTGAAAATATTCCTGTGCGGGACAGAAATAACACACACACACACCTGTCAAATAATCAGATTTAAGCCTCGTACTGTGCTGTGGTATAAAAAATGTATTATAGAGTTTATAAAGGATGAGTATTGTAGAGTAGGGGTTCAGTACATCTCGTCTCAATACACCTGCACTGAAACACTGGACCTGATTATTGCTGTCTAGACATGTTTTAAAGTATATACAGTAGATATATATAGGAGATATCCACATTTCAGGCAAAGCATTCATACCAGACAATCCACCAACCCCCACCTGACAGTTATTATTGTTCTACTGTACATTAATGAAAATAAGCCTCATCTGCACTTGCACACAGCTTTGCAGTCATGCTCTTGCTTTCAGTCTGTCTGTAGAGGAACTACACACTCTGTAAGCATCTAGAAAAGGGGAAATGCAATTACATATACAGTGTGACAACTGGGTGACAGTAACCACAGCATACAGTATGTGAATGTTTAAGTGTGTGTGATTGCATGGGGTGATGCAAACAGATGATGTAGTTCAATTAGCTTAAAGCTGATGAGATGCCAGGATACTAATATAGGCGAATTTGCTTACAGAGAATCTGTTCATAACCGAATACAATGCAGGCATACTTCACAGTGAGCCAGGTTTTTATTTCTTATTACACACATACATACACACAAATTTTGGACACATTGTAGAACAATACTGGATTTTATAATACTGGGAACTATCAAATAAAACAAATGGCATATGGTAATAAAGTAAGAATAACAACTACAAGTCAGTCTTTTGTTAGTTTAAGACACTAAGGTCAGTTGTTCTGGAATAGTGGAATATCTTGTCTTGTTAAGTGCATTTGCGAATCCCTTCAAGCAACATGATGAAACTGGCTCTCATGAGGAACATCCCAGAAAAGCAAGAACAAAAAGTTCATTTAGAGTTACAAGCCTCACAAATCACCATTTAACAAACAGCACCTCAGATTAGAGCCGTTATGAAGGCCTTAAAGAGCATAAGTAGCAGATACATCTCAATATCAATAAGTTAAAGGACATTAGTGTATATTTTGGACACCTTCAGCATTGCTTTACAATTTAGAAAGAAATAAAAATCAGGAAATCCCATTGGATTAGAAGGTGTGTCCAAACTTTTGACTGGTAGTGTATATTATGTTGTTGTTGGACTTCAACATCAGCTGCTCCCTCATCGAGGGGTCACCACAGCGGAACATTCAATCTGCACAAAAGACTTGGCACAAGTGTTACACCGGATGCCCTTCCTGATGCAACTCTAGTATTTTGTCCAGGCTTGGGACCAGCACTGCATCCAGTGGCTGGGGTTTGAACCCACGAGAGAGAGAGAGAGAGAGAGAGAGAGAGCGGCATATAAACCTAATGTTCAGTGTTGGTTCCAGATGGGAAAAGGGGACAAGTTTTTTTTGTTTTTTTTACAAGAGTCAAATGTGATTCTAATGGCATGATACTGGTCTTGTATGGTATACAAGACCAGTATCACATATCAACTGATAAGATATCAGTATTACATTAAAAACAGAGACACATTGCTAGCATGTCTTTTACAGCTCAGTGTACATGTGTGTGATGGCCAGGAAATACCCTTCACATTGTTTCATTTTCACATATGTGACTGTATAAAATTATAAATAATACAGGCTTTCCAAAACCGAAATATGCAATATAATTTTGCATGCATCTCAATCACGTAAAGTGAAAAGTAAAAGTTGGAAAGAACTGCACATTTGATAGCACCTATCTGGTTGCAAACTAAATTAATTAATTTTGCTGTGGCAAGTAATTATCTGATTAAAGGTTGCTGTTCACTGTGTTAGGAAATCACACTTGGCTAGTGAGGTTTTAGCCATCTTTAGGCTGATTAACTTTTTTTTTTTTTTTTTTTACCACATGATCTTTGCAGAAAAACAGCAAATGCAAGACTAAAAAATAAAAAACATTTTCACCTAATTATTACGAAAATATGTTCATGAACTCTTAGTTAATAGGTGTCAAATCTGTTATAGGCAGAAGAAATTCTTAGGAGTTCTTGCTTTGTTTATCTGCATATACATGCTAATATGGGTTGTTTTATTAGCCTTTAGTTTTAGTCATGCTGGTCACTCACACATTTTCTCAGATTAAAATTAGACAAGAGCATGTGAAACCCACCCAGAGACACCAAACCTCAGTATGAGCACAGACGCAGAGGGGGGGAAAAAAAGTGTGTGGGGGAGTGTGTTTGCTTTAATGCACTTTTTATGCTGAACCCTGTCATTTTTCTCTTACAGTTAACACTTATTTTAACTCACATGTGTGCATGTTTGTGTGTTCAAGAGTGATAAAGGCCCAACGCCTCCTGAGTGTAAAGATGCACCTGAACCGACCTCAGAAACCACACCGGATGAAACTGTTATCACCGTGGAGACAGACATTGAGAGCAAAGACGATGAATCGACACCACCATCCTCACAATCCCATCGGTCTGACACCTACATCTTAAACATCTATCACAGCTACAGCTCATGTGACTGATATGAACATTTATAATAATAATTAAGGGAATGTTTCAGCCTTTATCCCCTAAATATCCCTATTTAACATATCAGAAGTGTATTTGATGACAAACTAAGAGCTTTCAAGCATTATACACTTGAAGTCTTTTCAAAACTAATATCTTGTACTGTATCTGAAAGCTCAGATCTTTTTACTGTGGTGATCCATAGTTTCCTTGGTTAGAATATATAGGCTAAGAGCTGAAATTGAAAAAATATATATATTTTAAAAAAATATTCATCAGCAGCTGCCTTTAGATTTCAACTACAAGTGTGCTTTAATGAGCTGTTTCTCCATTATTTTTTTTTAAGTACATGGATATTTGTCCAAATACTTGTTAAATCATAATTATTCTACATATGCAATGAATGGAGATCACAAATTTATTTTATTTAAACACCACGTTTGTGGGTTATTCGGAGATGTGTCCATTACAGATTCTTTATTTTTACTTTTCCATCTCTAGCAACAAACGTAAAGCAACATGGAAGAACAATGAACCGAGAAACAAATCACCAAAATGCACTGACTCTGAAAAAGAAATTTCAACAACCACAGCAGAATCAGAGGAACAGGTGGTGGACAAAACTCTGGAAATTGTGGCGATGAATAGCAAAAAGAATCAGACCGTTAGCAACTGTAAGGAAGAGGGTAAAAGCCCTACAGTGTCTCCTGACACAGAAAGCGCTGCAATCTCAAGTCCATCAGAGCACCAAGTGGCACAAGTTACACAGAGTAAAGACCAGACAAAACATGCCACTGGCCCCCCAGGCTGGCCTCACCCAATCACGCCCCATCAGTCCATGGCATGGTCTCACCCTCTTCCACCCGCTCAGACCGTGGTGGTTCCCCCTCTTAGCCGTACCAGCAGGCAGTCTCGTCCTCTGCTCCGGTTGGAAAGTCCAGATCGGTCTGTCCTTACAAGCAGACTGGACCAACTGGAGCGGGAAGCCAAACGCCTCAGGAGGATCCTTGGGTTACGAGAAGCGGTTGTTCAAATGAGTCCGTTATCAGATGGGGAGGTATCAGGGTCAGCGGAGTCTATACAGGATGAAAGCACAGAATCAGGTGTAGAAACTGTGGCAACAGCTCCTCTAGTTTCCAAGGTGAGAATGCTGCAAAATCCAATCACATTGGTTCATCTACCAGATTAGTACAATGATTTTAAGATTTGAGCTAAAAATGTGTTTTTGTTTCTTCATATGCTTTTATGGGTGTTCACTTGTTGGGTGTTCAGTTGGTTTGAACATGTGTACAAAAATGAATTTAGGCATTCCACATGACATCAGGAAAATACGATTTTGTCTTAAAGCTGTGCAAAAAGGGGATACCACAGCGCTGGTCCACCTCCATCAGCACATTACCATAAAGTATATTTTCCATAACTATATTGGAGAACACACACAAAAAAAAGAAGCAATAACGTATACTATTATTTTTGTTCCTGCATAAAAATTTGTGCCTATGTATTCTTTTTCATGTAACTTTAGAAATCAGGACCCCAGTCAGATACGCAAAATGTTTTAAAGAAGAACACCAGTCCTGTCCGACAGCAGGACGCACCAGTGACCCCTGCAGACGACCTGCACTGGAGTAAGACACTGGCTAAACTGCAAAGCCAAAACCAAGCTTTAAGCACAGAGCTGAATAAAGTGAAGGAGGAATATGATGAACTCCAGAGCAAATTGAGACAAGCAGAGAAAGAGACAAGGGACAAGAAAGAGCAAAGTACCAATACACCCTCCAACATTCACGACAGGTCTGTTTGTGTATACATACACTATGTTAGCTTAATGTAAATAAAAAAGCAAGCTCTTTATTTGACTTTAACCTCTGGTCTTTCACAGTATTGCAGTGGACCGATTACGTTCTATCCGGCGGAACATCGTGTCCCTTCTCTCGTCCATCCTGCCCAATTTGGATATGCAGGGTATCAGCTATGACACCGGAGACGTTGACAGCATCTTGCAGCAGATCATCCAGGCCAACAACCTCTGATAAATAAGCTCTAGGACAAACGTACAGTCCAACAAGAACTGATTTCATTGCAGCGTTCAGAAAGCAAGCTTATAGTCAAAGAAAACCCTGATTTTGTTGTTCTGCTTCTAGCTCAGCTTTACAAAGAGTCACCCAATTACACAAAGCTTTTATAGAGCATAATCAAGCACCAGTTTCTGTTACAAAGCCATTGTATATAGACTTCTTCCTTTACAAGCATTATTTCTATACCATACGGCACAGATGTTATTATAATAATTTGTCAAGTTTAGCATTTTGAATGTTTGTTCAAGGGTTTCTTCTCAACAGTGTGACAGCTTTAAACAGCAAACATGTGAGGCAGAAGATTGTGAAAAGAACAGTCAGGAATAATGCATCAGATCAGGGTAAACTGTTGATTTTTGGTTGTTTTAATAACGTTGCAAAATTTATTATGAAAGTAAGTAATGTTGAAAAGACAGTTTATGTTTGTCTTTAACGTTTAGTTATGTGTTGAAAGTTCTACTCAGTCCTCTGGCTTACAGTACAGTTTGTACTGTGCCGAGAAACCTGTTTTTTGTGCTCAATAAGTGCCTGTTTTACTATAACTGTATCACTGGCTACTGTTCATACATTTTCTCAGCAATAAAGTTTGACCTTTTTTTTTTTTTTTTTGTAATTCAAACATTTTAGTGTCAACTCCAAGTAGACAAACACACAAGCTTTCACATAACTTGTTTATTTATTACAGTATAATACAGTACTGATCAACAATGACAATTTTTAAAAACATTTTAAATGAGCTAGTAGTATGGATTAAATACTGTTAATATCACTTTGGTTCCTCTACGGAAACCATCACCTTATCGTGGTTGAATGGTTTGCATTCCCTTATAAGCCTGGGAGCTGTGTGCTCCTGGTAAAGCCTTCGAAGGCAGATTGGTCTCAGGCGAGGGGTCAGACTATGAATGGTTCAAATCAGACCCCATGAAAAAGAGAGGAAGGAAAGAGGTGACCCTGCCTAGATGAAGCCCGGGACCCCTTGACTGGAGCCAGGCCTGGACAAAGGGCCCGTCAGCGAGCGGCTGGTGGCCAGCTCAAAAGAGCAACATGAATACCCATCCTCCCCATCCCATGGACAGAGAATAGAGGAGCTGCTGGGGTCATGTGCACTGCTAGGTTGATGGCAGTAAAGGCCGAAGGCCTTGATAAGTGGGGTGGAGCGGCCAACTCATCACCATCTGGTGGCAAATTGGGTTAGTTGTCAGGGGAGCGTTCTAAGCTTCTATTGCTAAAGCTGCGGCTGTGAGCTGCGGTCTTACGGCCTTGGGTGCCTCAACAAAGGGCGGCAGCTACAGCCACAGCTGTAGCAGAGGCAAAGCAACAGGTGTGGGAGGAGTTCGGAGAAGCCATGGAGAAGGACTTTTGGGTGGCACCAAGGGGCTGCTAGACAGGATCACTGAAATGATTCACAGCCAAGTGTGAAATGGAGGTGATGAGCATCAGCACCCTAAATCTGTGGCCATGGTTCTCAAAAGGGAACCAATGGATCGTCTATTCCAGGTAGGGATTGCGTCATTACCCCCAGTGAAGGAGCCCAAATATCTTGGGGTCTTGTTTACAAGTTAGGGGACATTGGACCATGAGGTTGGTCGAAGAATCAGAGCAGCAGGGGTGGAACTGCATTTAATTTTCTGCACCGTTGTGGCGAAAAGAGTTGAGCCAAAGGCTCTCACTCTCTACTGGTCGATCTTTGTTCCTACCCTCACCAATGGGAATGAGCATTGGTTTATAACTGAAGGGACAAGATACCAGATACAAGTGAGGGTAGCTGGAGGGTACCTGTCTTTTCCCTTAGAGATAGGTTGAGAAGCTCAGTCATCAGTGAGAAACTTGGAGTTGCAGTGCCACTCCTTTGCGCGGAGTCTATTTAGCTCTTCCAGAAAGGCGTTCTTGGCACATTCAGCTGGGAGGAGGCCACGGCACAGCCTGAGGACGCCACGGCACATGCCGAGGACTAGGTGGAGAGGTGGATATCTCCACACTAGCCTGGGAATGCCTCAGGATCCACCCTGTCAGAGTTGGTTGTGGTGGCCAGGCAAAGAGTAGTTTGGGGTTTCCAGCTGGAACTGCTAAACCTACAACCCAACTTCGGATAAGAGGTTGAAGATGGATGGATGGATATATTACTTTGACAGAAATATTACTAGATATAATATATATTATATTGACACAAATTAAAATAACCTGTGTGAAATCAAGGGCGAGCAAATAAACAAGCTTCTCCCCCAAACTTTCATAGCAAAGCATAAAAATCATTAGGAAGCATTCACTTCATGTTATTGAAAGCCATTTACAATATAGTTCACATGAACAGCAACGGAATAGTAAATGTTTTACAGTAGTGATCTGACCGGACTGTACATTTACACATGCTTATAATTACAGTGTTTTAGCGGATTGATTATATGCAGATTTATAAATTGTATAAATCTGCAAACACAAATTATAGCATTATTTATTCAAATTATAGCAGTTGTTTTCCCCATCTCTTAGTTGCCTGAAATAATGAAACACAATCTTACCTCCTACTGCCTTCTGAGACATTTCAAAGATCTTAGTTTTGACAGAATACGCCCAGCATCATTTGGTCTTGTTTATTTCTTATAATTTTGCTTCGCAACCTGCCTGTTTAAACCTCAGTACCTAAGGAATAGATATGCAGCAAGACTAAATAACTAAACAAAGGGTTAGATTAAAATGAAGCAGTCCCAGATGACTGGCAGAACATAAAATGTTAGGAAATGAGAAATCTTTTTGCACATGAACAGTTAGAAATTAAAAACGAGTAGAGGTTGAAATTTTTAGGACATCAGGCTTCCAAAGTGACATACACTGAACAAACAAAACAGGGAAGCTGACACTGCTATTTCTAAAATCTGATTCTAACTTCTACTGTACATCGGGAATGTATTTGTTGGCCTGAATTATAGGAGATTCAGGGGGTTTAAACATAAAGAATAAAGTATAACTTCCAAGCATAACTTCCATTTTGGTATATAAAACCCATGAACTGCAGTGTAGCCAATGTAAACCTATTTATTTTGTTCAAAGGTAATTATTATATAAGGCAAGCTATGGACTGTTGTGGAGAGAGCAAAAATAGAAGATGATGGTAAAAAGATTGTTACAATTATATTCAGCAATAAAATATTTTTTATATTTTACAAGATAATATTCAGCTATTAACAACAAAATATAACTATTAGCTAGTGCTTAGCAGTTGCTGCATATCTGGAAAGCAAATGCCAGAGATGCCATCACTTTAATAACTTTACTAATCAAGGGGCTGATGGATAACTATAGATTAGAGTATCCTGGTGGAAAGATAATCATTTTAGGTACTTCAGTTAATAATAATAATATTTATCCATTATTGATTGTACTTGCATGAATATTAATGTGTTAAGAATATCAAAACTAAAGATTTATTGTAGCTTAAATAAAAGCTGGGATATGGATCCTAATGTACAAGTTCTTAGAAGTCTATAAGTTATAATAATAATAATAATAATAATAATGTTGCTGTTGAACCCCTGGTTTTCCACAGGGCAAGGTAGCTAAACTTTTTGTTGTCCCTTTTAGTAATGTGGTGAGACACTTTGAAATAAACAGAAAAATATTCTACAGAAAAATATGTAGTGTAACAACTCTTTACAAAAAAAGGACGGGGTGTAATACGTGGATTTCAGCAAATCCTTTCCTGACAAAGGACACTTCTTATTTTAAATCAACATCCTGAATATGACATTTAGTGCAAGACTACCTTTGACAATTTCAGGCTATGTAAGATATGAAGTAAAGCTTACAATTCCTATTTCAAATCTGAACAAGATAGTGTGCTGGTCGATTTTCTTTCATGCTAACTGAATTCATAATTATTCTTATAAAAGACTCAACATTGAGGGATATGCAGGTGCAGATAAGGCCAGGCTACAACTCGAACAACTGGTACAATGCCACATAGCCTAGTCAGAGGTAAACAATAATGCATAATAAACTTAATGTTGGTCTACGTAAAACTTGAAACACTGGCTAGCAAACCATCAGGTGACATGCAAACAGCAGACAAACAGTGCTCATCTGTTCAACCTGGAAGGACAAAGGCCAAATGAGCAAAAGTGCAGATGTATAGGCTGTGCTGTACACTCCAAAAGTGGTGAGAACGAGAGGGTGGTCATAAATACACTAGTGATAAATTAGAGTCAGATCTCTGAATTAATAGCAAGTGTGCCTTCATTACACCAGGCACCCATGTGATTAAACCTCAAGTGGAGAGCTGGGTTAGCTCATGGTCGCTGGATGAACTGATCTGTCTTTCTACAGCCCTCTGAGACCTACAGATAGCCATCTTAAACCTGATATCATGCTTCTTCTCAAAGTAGTTTACCAGAGGCGGTTCGGTCAGCAACGATGCAAGCACTTGCTCAAAAGATATTGACCAATCACCATCCGGCGCACTGCCACGCCTACTGTCACTCCCACTTCCAGCACCACCCAGTGCACTTCCAATCAGAACTGTATCATCTGCAATGTCTTCACACTGCAGAGAACCGGCGCTGACCACAGAATAGGATGAAATGGACGTGTCGTCCTTCGCATCTTCGTCCGACCCATTGGCTGGAGGAGGCAGAGTCTCTAGTTGGGCCTCTTCCAGGGCCTTTGACACCAGGGATTGTCCACAGCCAGCCTCACCAAAACTGTCCTCTTTTCCTGGAATCTCTACCCCTGCCTGAGCCTGCGCATCAGACTTCTTACTGCCGTTGTTAGTGAACTTCTTGCCCACTTCTCCAATGCGCAGTAATAAGCTGGCAACCGTAGCAATGGCATGATAGAGCTCCTGTTCCAGAGGGTCCTCACTGAACATATTATAGAGCGTCTTGCACAGCTCGATAAACTGCTCCTGAAACCAAAACAGAGCATTAAACATGAGGCATCATCAATGCAACAGAATAAAACATCCCCACACAACATCTTACACCATTTGCCAAGTATATAGTGTGGTGGACACCTGACCATCAGCACAATATTACTGGAAATGATTTTCGAATCTGATATTCAACAAGCATATATCAGTGTAATGTCCAGGTGTCCACATACACTTGGGCATACATTGTGGTTCTCAAGTATAGTTAATATACCTTTGCATCAACATTAAACAGATACATAACAGGAGGAGAAGGGGAGGGGGAAAAAAACTTTTGCCCACAAGTGAAAAGAGTAAAGTAACTTAAACTAAGCTTGCTTAGTTTTTGTTTTTTCTAATTCAACAAGCAGAGCAGCCAACACTACAGCCAGCTCAAAGAAGCACAGCACTATGTACACACTGCAGAACAAAACAAATACTGACTTTTACAAGTTAAAAGTATTTGTGGCAGGAAATTTTATCCACTTCCTTCATGTTCAGTGGTTTAGTGGTTTGTGCAGCTATCAGTGTACTCTGGAGAAGTAAACATACCAAGTGACTGACTTTACCTGGTTCATTCTCGGGAGGTCTTTAATGGTCTCCTTCTTGGGTTCCCTTTCCTTAGCCCACATTCTCAAGTAATACTTATAGTCCTTTACTTTATCCTCTATAAAAATAAAAAAAAATAAAAAAAGAAGAGGAAGAGACACAGCTGAATCCCCTGTTAATGGCTAAAGTTATGGTTAACATTTTAAATGAGTGAGTACTGGCTCAGGGTATGACTTTCAATACGCAGGGGCACTTGTTAAATTCTACATTAGCTATTCATGCCCCAGGGTATAGCTTTGAATTATTAAATACTGTGAATGTAAAATTACAATCTACAATCAAAACACTATTATTGACAAACTGGCAGCAAGTTAGCATTGCTACCTTTCTTGTCATCAGGATCTACTCCTGCATCAGCCATCTCCTTAGCTTCCTCACCTGTAGCAGAAAATAGTAATAATGTAATAGCAGAAAAGCAATCAAAAGCTTGGTTATAATAACTTCAGCTAGGTATGTTTTATCATGACAGATGTTAAAGGAAGATGGAACCAAAGTTGGATGCCCGTTTAATTAGAGATCTTTATGATAGTGTGATAAGAAAGAAAAGAAAGCAGGAAATTGCATTTTAGATAACCATTACATGAGCTTGTTAGCAAAGTCTTAATCTGAAAAACAAATACAATCAAGTTCATGCTCAGCATTTTTTTCTTGTGAGATTACGGACACAAACCTGAGGTGACTTCCTGGACCAGGAAGTCTAGATGGGACAAGGAAGGAGTATCTGGAGAGGTTATACAAGAAAGAAGAAAGAGAGAACAGATGATGGAGTATGAGTAAGACAGACATCAAGAAAAGATGAGAGGGAGAAATGCATTCAAAAAAGTAAGAAGCAAAGCAACAAAGCAGGTGAGATTAAAACGGCAATTTCCAGAGATTAACACTCCTCGAAATTCTCCTGATTAGTAGAATTGGACTGGCTCATACAGGGGTACATGCAGGATTAGTACAAGTATGCAATATAAGGATACACCCATCAGCCATAAAAATAACACATTAACATTGACTCAATTATATACCAGTGAACTGGTGACATCATCGGGCATCATGGGCACCCAAGGCTCAATTATGCCCATGGGAACCAAAGCCTAATCTCAATCCCATCAAGAACCAATGGGGTGCACTGAAAAATAAGTCTGATCCACGGAGGCCCCACCCCATAACCGACAGCACACCCCTAGAGGTCCTGCAGAGCCACGGCCCGAGGGGCCAGAGCTGCCCCAGAGCCCCAAAAACCTAGGAACCTAAAACCTAGGTAGTTAATATTGCTAATGTGGTTATGGCTGATTGGAGTATAATGAATACATAAATAGATTTAAAGCCAATACGGTGATTTTTACTATTTATTAACAATTAAATATTTCTAAGGATATATTATATTCAGTATATATATTTATAATAGACAGGGTAAAATGTAAAATAGCTTTACCATGCTCATATATAACTGCCTACTAACACAACGATGCATAGTCATTTTACATCAGTTTGACATCTCATGTTATGAACTAAAATGCAATCACCTCATGATAATGAGGCAACTGTGGCGCTTTTTGTTTCGCACAAAATGTGATGTTGGTCAGACTCAAAAGAGGCCAGCCATATGAGTTGAAAGTTCATCGCAAAAAAAATATTACAAATAAGTATGCGTTCCTATTCACAAAAACATGTTTTCACTACCTACAGGATGTGAGGAGATGGTCACGGTTTCACAAGGGCAATATATATGTATCTATATGTATATATATGTCGTGTTATGTATGCGTGTATATATAGGTAAGTGTTTACCCTGTGGTGTGTCATCATCAGTAAAGAAGTGAGTGGCCTCAAGTGCAGACTCTGCCTCTTCTGGACACAAAGCTGCAGGAAGAGTGAGAGTCAGTAGCAATTTTAGACCATTAAACACACACGCACATGCGTACACCCAATCCATCCACTCATTTATCCATCCCCCCACAGACACAGACAATGTACAATGTTTGTGGGTTTGTCTGCTTCTTGTTTATTTTCAGGAACTTCAGTTGTTTCTGTGTTATAGTATGCTGTACAAGTCGGAGTCCTGCTCTCAGAAAAACAGGTGGTTGTACCTTTTAAAAGAAGCAACTCGAAAGGCATCACTGTCACACAAGTATGATAAAAGCAGAAGAGATGTGTGCTGACAGCAGTGAACACAGTTTTTCGGCATGCACAACCATTTCCTGTACAGCTACGAAAGGCTGAAAAAAAAGTGTGAACACTGCTCTCACACACAGATGCGCGCACACACTTTCCGGCTTCAGCAGACCTTCTGAAAATCATGTATCTGTGTTTGTGAGAGGGTGGTCACATAGCACTTAAGAGTGTGAATAAACAAACAGCTTTAATAATGACACTGCCTCCAGCTGGCAGCTCAGTCAAGTCGTAATGTTTTGCTGTGTGAGTGCGAGTGTCAGTACCTGGAGGCATGTGTAATTTATAAAGCAGCTTCAGTTTCTCAGTCATATCGCCATGATACATCCCACCTGAAAGAGATCATAAACACATGCATTGCTTCACAAGTAAAAAGTAGACATTACTTGTTCATGTGGTCAAGCTGAGTCTTCCTGTTGGGCTGAGAAAATATTAGGTCACCACAGTCAGAGTGAAGAAAGAATTATTAACAGCTACTGTAAGAAATGAACTGCTAACTAGTTGGTTATTATACGTTAACATGCTGGGTTTTTCGAGTTGGCATGCCAGTTGTTTATTTCAACATTTGAATTTGATATACTGAGCAGACTTTACACTATATATCAAACTTCATTGCTTATTCTAACATATACAGGAAACGAAAGCAGTCTCAGATTCTAACGATGGTGTTAATATTGTTAAATATTAATATGATGAGGGAGTCCCGCACTTACTCAGGCCTGTTACAAACTCTTTAAAGTTGATGAGGGAGTCTTTGTTGCGGTCAAGGACGCGAAATAAGCGGGCGGTGAGTGTAGAAGTGTGCATGCCGCAGCTCCAAGGGGCCAAAGCTGAGAAAAGCTGAATGAACTGGCCACAGTCGATCCGGTACTGCTCGAGATAGGGCAAACTCGGGTCATGACGCTCTGCAGCAGAGCTACTCGCACCCCAATAACAGCTCATAATGTGCTTGGCCTGGAGAAGAAACAGAGAGAGATATTGGACAAAAGGACATGTCTGGATTTGACAAAGAAAGAGTGATGTCAGATAATGCATCGCTAACTAAGCAGCTCCTACTGAGCCCACTAGTGTCTACAAACTGCAACTACAGTGTAAGCATTTGCTATGGCTGGTCTCTTTTGTCTCCTGGTTGCCCCAATCTTTTAAGCAAGCAAGTACCGTGGCAAAGAAAATTTATACAATGCCTATATTAGTTACAACCACTCAAGAGCCACCATTCAAATGTAACATACACTCTGTCCGCTTTAATAGGAACGACTATACACCTGCTCATTTATGCAGTTAGCTCATCACATTGCAACACAGACTGACAAAACCTAAACAACAGGAAAATGTGTTTTATTTTCCTCAGCTGTTCAAATTTGGTGAATATGACGGCATGACACCCTGAGATTCATTCAAGTACTTCAGTATAAATGTGCTTATATGTTTTATTATTTTATATTGAGAAAAGTTCCTCCGGCATCTTTCTACAAGGCATTTACATCCAGAAAACTGTCACTTATTCAACATTTCTGTGTTTTTCACACCATTCTGTCAACTCATAACACACGTGGGGTGTGAAAATCTCAGGAAATGAGCAGTTTTTGAAATACTCAGACCAGCTCATACCCGCATCCTTGCAACAGTTAAATTCTCAAAGAGCACATTTTTGCTTCATTCTGAAGTTTAATGCAGATGTTATCTGAAGTTTTTGACCTGTACATGTTTGTCAAGATAAAGCATATAGCACATGTTATACAGCATGTCAATTCATTTGGTACACCTAGGTATTACAGGGTTAAAAAAAAAACTGTTTGAGATTATTTTATTTTCATGTTCTTCAAACCAAATTCTGACCCAAACTACAAACATTTTTTAATCTTCTATTGTACGATTTAGTTTGTTCTTGTTGCCTTTCTATCATCCTGAACCAATCTGACCATTCTCCTCAGACCTCTGGCATGAACTAGGCATTTTCACCCAGGGAACTGCCACTCACTGGATATTTTCCATTTTTCAGACCATTCTCTGTAAACCATGGCACCAACAACCATGCCATGTAAAATGACACTTAATGAACTCTCTTCCCCATTCTGATGCACAGTTTGAAATTCAGCAGATCGTCTTGACCCTGTCTACACGCCTTTAATAAGTTTCGACCATGCGATGGGCTGATTAAATATTTGCGTTAAGAGCAGTTGAACAGGTAACCTAATGAAGTGTCTGGTTAGTGTACTTCCTCTACAGTCAAAGTTTATAACAGTGGTTTTCACACACACACAGGCTGTTAATACCTTGAACAGGACATACAGCTCTTCCAGCTCTTCAATACTGAAGGCTGAGTCGGTCATGATGGCCCTCACCTGCATGCACACAAGAGCAGTCTTACAACACACACAAACTGTTTTTTTTTGTTGTTTTTTTTTGAGGATTTAAACAAACACTCACCACACTCCTCTTAGCTGTATCCTCTAAAGATTGGATGACTTTTAACCTCTGTTTGAACCTCATCTGCTCAATGACATCAGCACGCAAGCTTCCAAACTTCTACATGAAAGGAAAAATAAAAACACCAAAAAGATGTTTTTTAAAGAAGAATACTAAAGAAAAAAACTAAAGAAGAATATATTATTTATTAAGACTTTTGCGAATGGATTAAACATTCATAAGTCTCACTTTCTGTGGACCAGTTTCTTTTTTTCACCTCATATGACGTCTTAATGAGATCAAATACATCAATCTCTGGTGGTGGCTCGTCTCCACTGGTTAACAGGGCATGCAGGTGGGGGATGGGTGGAGACACCGTCTGTTTGTTCACAACATTATCCAGATACCTGAGGGAAAAGAGGATTTACAGTTTTTGGCCATCCTATGCACTACACCGATTGGCTTATTAGTATTCAGTATTATTATGTTTAGCCATACAGTGCTACATATATAAAACAGAATTCAACCCCAGACTGACCTTCCAAGTATGGTCATAGCCTCTCCTTCATCTGTGCAGTTTAACAACTTCTCCATGTTAGCATGTAAAACAGCCAATGATACCTGAAGTGCAGAGAAACACAGGGCACACTTCTTTTAAAATTTACATTTGAAGACTTGTATACAGTGAAACCTTGGATTGCGAGTAACGCAGTTTGCGAGTGTTCCACAAGACGAGCAAAGATTTTTAATACATTTTGACTTTTTTGGCCTGTGGAACAAATAATTTGAGTTTCCATTATTACTTATGAGAAAATCCAATTTGGTTTATGAGTGTTTTGGAATACAGGCCCGAATTATGCTTGTAATCCAAGGTTCAACTGTACTCCATATATATTTTGAAGCACTTAACATTAGTGAGCCTGTACAGAGCTACAGTATGCACTCCTATCACAAACCATGAAACACAATAATTAAAGATTGATTCAGGACTTCCGGTTTAGGACGCGAATGGAGTAGACGTGTCTAACTCGTGGTCCCTGTTGATTTCCTTTATTCACAGTTAACCATCCTCTACCAATTTAATAGTTTTGCATGTAGTTGGAAAACATATTTGATATCTAAGGAAGCAGAAAATGG
>JAOVVA010000010.1:6536657-6568932 GCA_028565275.1 Leiocassis micropogon
GCGCCCTTTCTTTGATTATGTTGATGCCTTTAAATAATGCCCTATCATTGATTTGAATGCCCTTTTTAATTTCTGTAAATTTTATTTTATTTTTATTTATTTATTTTTTTTATCTATTTATATATATATATATTTGCTGTGTTAGACGTGTATATACGTATATATCTGTACCCTGTTTTTTTATTATTATCATTTGATTGATATATTTATTATTCCTTTTTGAATTAATGGACAGCATGAACGCTATTCTAGGGATTTGTTGGTAAGGGTTGGGGGATTGTGAAATGCGATATACTGTGAAAAATTAATAAAAATATTAAAACCAAGATTGATTCAGACTACACGAGTACACAATAAATAAGAAGAACATTCATAAAAATGATGAGGGATATCCTTATTGTCTTGGCATTGCACATCTATCCATAAAAAATTGTTTTTTGAAACTTAATTTGTGCAGCCTGTACTTTGAGTATGCTAATTGGGCCCAACCTCCCTTCCATGGCACTGAGATCACGGGATCTGAAACCTCAATATAATTTTCTTTAAAACAACTATCATAGTGGACACAGAGCAAACTTGCAAAAAATACGCAAACTTTTTACGGGATCTACCTAGAAAAGTCTTCACTTGTTTGGGCGTCGCACATCATGTTTGGTTTGACACTCTGTCACGTGACTGTTGATATTCATCAGTCTATATCAGTGTCTGTCAAAGATAGGCATGTAGACAGGATCAGCCTCGTCGGAGTTCAATTATTTAAATGTTTATACACCATGTTGTATTTGCTATAGTGACCTTATTTTAATTTTTTCATTTTAACATATATTCTTACAGATGTTATATACATTTTGAGAACTATGTTTGGTCTGTGTCGATCTTTAATCAAACTCGCCATCTTAAATAAAGAAAATTAGAGGTTGCTATTCCTGTTTCAGCTGCTCTCATTAAGCGTTGGTACAGCAGAGCATCTGATCCACATATTTAATTTGGCAAAAATTTTGCGCCCGATGCCCTCCCTGATGCAACCCTGCTCATTTCTATTACAGCTTGGGACAGATAATGAAGGTAAACTGACTCATGCAACGCCAAGGCTGGGGATCCTTGTCAGGCTGTCAAACTCCAGTAATGAGACTGTAAAGTGAAATGCAATATTTGCTCATGTTTATACTGTATATAATTGCAAAATTGGTAAGATGTGTGAAAATATAGTATTTCATAAGTGACTTTTAGAAGATGTGAAGTTAAACACTTCTTGAGGATGTCCCACTTTGAAAGCAGATCTTACATGATAAATCAACAGCTGTGCATCTGGAAACCTGCAGAATTTTTTTTTTAATATCATGATCTGCTCTGAACGTTCTCACCTGAAAGATGACTTTGATTCCCTCGTAGAAGAAGCAATCCACCAGCAACACAGCACTGTCGAACGGCATGACTGACAGAAAAAGTGTAAGGAACCAGGAGAGGGAGATGGTGGAGATCACGCCGAGCTCCTGCATGTGCTCGTACAGCAGCGGCAAACACTCCCGTGTCAGCTCCTCGAACACACCCTGATCCACCAGAGCTCCTGAAAAGAAATATTCATATACACTAGATCGCCAAAACTGTGTAAACACCTGACCATAACACTCACGTATGGTTCTTTCCCAAACTGTTGCCACAAAGTTAAAGAATGCAATAGTGTGCAATGTCTTTGCATGCTGTGGCTTGATGATTTCATTTACTGAAACTAAAACCTGCTCCAGAATGTCAATGCCATTGTACAAAAAGCAAGCTCGAAGCACGAAGACATGATTAATAAGGTTGGTATCAAAGAACTTGCGATTGTTCTGAAGAGAAGAAGACAGACCTCAACCCTACATTTCTGGAATGAACTGAAACGGAGACATCAGCGCCTGACTGAACAAATTCAGTCTTGTGGCTGAATGAACAAATCCCAACCACCATGCTCCAAAATCGAGTGACCCAGAAGAGTGAAGGTTATTATAACAGCAAAGGGAATAGGATGTTCAACAAGGACATATGAGTAGAATTGGACAGATGTCTACATGTCTGACCATGTAGTGGAGAAATCCACAGATATATGAACATCTACACCAAAAATATTTGTTGCGTAACCTATATATTTTATTTCCAGTAGACGTCTGACCCCAGGAGAACCACAGGTGTGCCTGTGCTGGAAATTCTCCAAAACATTACCACTAATGTAATCTTTTGTGGGTGTGAGGTACTGACTGACCTACAACTCTGGTGTTGTAATAATCAGGCAGCATCCGTTCACACAAAGCCACCAGTAACCAGAACGCCTCCTCTTCAGTACAGTACAGTAGCAGCACCGACGTTACTATATTCATAGCCTACGGAGAACAGAGAAAATAAATAAATTAAAAAAACACAGAAAAGTTTTACATTTCCACGAAAAAATATATAGCATTCCAGGCAAAAGGTAGGACACACCTTCTAATTCCATGGTCTTTCCTGATTTTTATTTCTTTCTATTTCATCAACAATGCTGATGGCATCCAAAATATGCAATTTGAACAGTTGATATTGAGATGCGTGTGCTACAGTTGATATTGAGAGGCTGGTAACTCTAAATTAACTTCTCTTCTCCAGCAGAGGTGAGTTTTGGTCTTGCTTTAGCACTTGACAAGTTTTTGCAACTGCTTCTGACAATACTGTTCTTTTCCAGAACTATTTTTTTTGAAGAACTATTCCAGAACAGCTGACCTTCATGTCTTAAAATAACAACAGACTGTTGTTGTTACTTAATTATCTATTGAGATACGTGTTGTTCTATAGTTCTGAAAAAATCAGTATTATTCTAGAATGTAGAAAAAAAAAACGAAGAAAAAAAAACAACATTGCATTAGAAGGTGTGTCCAAACATTTGACTAGTACCATATTTCATGGATTCCCCTTTGATTTTTCCATTGCTACAACCACCACATGCTTTTGTTATTGCTTTGCTTTTTCTTTCCCATCTAGATAATTATTTTTAATGTATTCAGCTCAACTCTCTTGTTTTTACTTATTCATGTCAGATTATGTTCTCGATAAATTGCGGTTTCCAGCTTTTGGCCTTATTTTTTTTCATATGCTTTATTCCTAGTATCAACACTGTTAATATCCTGTATATACTGTTAATATAATGCAAGTTTTTTAATTCAAAATTACTCACTCTTTCAAGTACTTTCGTCCTTTTCCCAAACCATTTTAAACTTTTACCTGAATTAACGTCAACAACCATAAGATGTTTAAGACAAGAAACACTGCCATTAAGCAGTTTTAAAGACTTCATAAAGAACTATTATCTACTTTCCAAACGCAACAAACGTTAAATGATTTCCTAAATTGTTTTTTTTAGAAACATGGATAGTACAGATGCCTTAAAAAAAATTCCAAAAGTTTCAAAGCCATTTCAAGCACTCCTTCTGATGTCAAACAGTATTTTAAATTATTCATTTAAATCTTTTTACGATTTTAGGTTAAGTATTTCAAGCGCAAATTGTGCAAATACAAGTAGTCCCGGACTTGTATTACATTTACAATGTAAAGCATACCAATCCACTTGACTAAATCTGTCCCCTTTCCCCACACTGCCATCATGTGGCCAAAAACCATAATCGCTCCTAAAGAAAATTAATCTCAAAGTAAATTGCTCTCTGCGCCTTTAAATCGTGAGGGTGTATCAGGGATGCTATTTTGTTTCAGTTTTCCACTCTTTTCTCTTTATTACGAGTTAGTTTTCCATCGTATTGGACTGTGACCTCTGTTTCGTTGAGGATTTTCCAAAATTAGGATCATCGTGCTCCCAAACTGATCCATTGTAACAGGCCGACTAATTTCTCCCGTAAAACACACACACAAACATACAATATATCGGACTTTAGACACTGAAAATATTGTATATAATTGTAAATTTTCGTATCTGGTGCAGTGCAATGTCTATTTTTTGTACAATACACAAACTACGTTCGTGATTGAACCAGAAGTAGAACCACAGTCTATTCCGCATATATGCGGAAATTCGTAACTCGAAATGTTCGTAAGTCAGGGACTACCTGTTTTAGTTTAAATGACGTGTGTGTGTGTGTGTGTGTGTGTGTGTGTGTGTGTGTGTGTGTACACGTGTACCTGGCAGTAGCCAATGCCCGGGTTGCGGTACGCGTATGCAGTGAGTACTCGTCGAAGAGCAGCGATTCCCATCTCATTTTGGAAGGCATGGTGCTCAGGCATGGAGCGATGTAAATCTCTCTCAATCTCTTCTGTAGCTAAAGTGCACCTGCCCATGGCCTGCTCCACCAGCTCCGCATAGTAACCAGGGTGAGTCACCATCTCATTCTGAGCACCTACAGGGGATACAGGGAGAAGCCGCATGAGTTATATCACAATGCTAAAACAGATATTGCGAGAGTTAATCTTTTAGGCGAACATAAACCTACAGTGTCTTCAAATGCAGTACATAAAAATAAAAATAAAAAACACATAAGAATAGTAATATGGAGAAGGAAAGGCACAAAGCAATAAGCAGAGTGAATGTTTATGCAATGCACAAATACCCCAAAAGAACACATTATTTCTTCTGTAATGCTTAGGTACGTCTTCCATCACTTAAAATAAGAGAACCCATTGAGTCAGGCAAGATGCCACCAAATTACTGAAAATACTGTTGAGCCGTTCAGCTCCTGCACAGTTTTCACTTACTAATCCAAATTATTCATCACACTTTCAAAGTCACTCATAGGTTTTGGCACCTCAGCTTCCAAACAGTTAATTACATTCAGATGAACATTCTAGCTTTTTAAGTAAAAGTCTAACACAGTAAAGTGTGTCACTACACTTTGATAGACAAGACCCCCTCCCCCTTTCTTTTTTTTCCAGCATGTGTATGACGTTAATTTTCCAGAATATATAGTACAGAAAATTATATTAAAGACTATAACTATAATACAACACTAAAATATTGCCCTAATTAAAAGAAAAGGAAGAAGAAGAAGCAAACTGAATTTCCTTTTTAATCTTAATGCTTATTTTATGGGGACTAGGTCTCTAGTCTAACTATAGTAACTATAGGGCCATTAGATGAACTCAGGTGGACTTGATGGATATGACACACAATTACATTTTGCAGAATTTTATACAAAATAATAAACAGAAGTGGTTAATTTTTAAGAGGCTTGTGGAGATAATCTATTGTAGAGTATCACTATGACATACCTCTTCTATACATCATGTCAAACTGGTACTTGTAATAAATTTTTTTGTGAATAAAAGGCTTAAAACTGGTCTACACAAGTGCTGCATGATTAATTGGGGGAAAAAAAAAATCTCGATTCATACATACGTGTGTTTCTCGTTTCCGAATGACAGCGATTCACTTGCGTGTATTTCAATGCATTCAGATCACGCAGCATTCACAAGTTCACTCATTTACTTGACAACAATCCCGGATTGCTGTATCAGTCAAGGTCTCTTTTCCTCATTTACGCAACACAAAACACTATTAAATTACCAGTCAAGTCAGATATTAGCAAATGATTTAGTTATACAACTCAATCATTTCTCATCTCTTTTCCTCATTTACACCGTTCCGCTTCACTCACATGACATGTAACATGGAGGTGGAGCTAAACAAGCTAACCCGTAATCAGGAGTTGGGGTAGTATCATTTTCATGAAAAAAAAATAATAAAAAATTCAGCCAACGAGAAGCTTTTTTTTTTAACATTCTGAGAACCTGACCTGACATTTCCGATTGACTCCCTTTGAAGCTTTATGAGTCCGCTCAATGCGTATGTGTCAAATAGTTACACCCCTATCTCACCTATGTGGTTTCACTCCCGGTGAGGCATGGCGAGGTTCTGCAGGGCCCGCGAGCTTCTGTGAGGACCCGCCCAAAATTGGACGTTTAATTTTAAACAACATTTAAATTAAAACGAGAAAAGATTGGAAACGTGACCACTACGGCAGAACTTATAACGTATCGCGATGAACAATACTTACGGCCGCCGCGCAAAATCACGTATGTGATATAGGGGTGTTACATTTTCTTCAGTTGTTGCGTTTATTATGGCATAAGTTGATTATGCATCTGTGTTATTTTTTTTCATTAACATATGGTAAATGTCTCTCACACACACATGCTAAAAACCAAAATACGTACTACTGGTGATCAGAGACAGGCACGTGCAGTTTTAATTGGGCTAGAACTTAAAGTATTAGATAATTAAACCTGCCGTGTTAATTCGTGCAGCCCTACTGTACACAAAATCATTCACAGAAAGGCTAAGGAAAAAAAGGCTGTCTGATCATTACTGGGGTAATGAGAAAACTTTCTACCTTGATAGTAGATCTATTAAAACTCCGGGATAAGTGCGTTAGTGTAGCAGGGGATTATATGGAGAAATAAAGGCTGTTTTTGCTCTAATAAGTGTGTTCTGTTATCCTGCCCAATTAAATGTCCTGGCTTGACTTGACTGTTCCTCATCCAGGGTGGAAACAACTGGGATTTAGCCTAACTGAAGAGTTTAAATAGCCTCATACTTTTATAGTATGAGCCTATTTAAACTCTATACAAGGGACAGTCAGGTCAAACCAGGACATTTAATTAATAAATACATAAATACTATAAAAGTAACAGGAAAAAAAGTAAAATAATATTTCCATGACAATTAAACGTAAAATTAAGCTAGTCACATTTTAGGAGAATGACAGTCCGAGTCCACAGTAGCTACAAACTGGACAGCAAACCAGCCATAGCAAAACTGGCTCTTCCACATCATCTCTAAAGACACTCAAAAATCAGGAAGTCTGGTGTAATTGCTCAAGGAAGCTTCCAAAACATGTGTACTGTGAATAAAATGCAGCTGGTGCAAGCTCATGACAGCAGGTCATGTGATCAGGATGAGTCACAGACCCAGGGCATAACTGAATGAGGCGGTTACCATGGCACCCTGTTAATCATCCCGCTAGTGGGATTAATGAATAGTCGAGGTTCATAGAGGGCATGTTTTCATGAACTTTAAAACAGGCTGCATTTACTTATGAATCATAAGTGTGATCCAGTTTAATCTGTGCTCAAATTCTGATATAAACTATAACCCCCTCTGTGATAAACATGTAAATGTTAACATTATTAATGCTGTGAATAACCCGAGTACCATCAGCATAATTTTTCATCAAATCAGAAATAACATTATTTTATATTTCTTATGCTAGCATCTGCTTTCAGCACAAGTGAAATTGTGTCAATCTTCCTTTCAGAATAGAAGAGGCAACAAGTGCCCCCTGCTGTTAGAACGGAGTCATTACCTGAGAACAGCAGCCACAGCTCTCCTCTCAGACTCTCAGGAATCCCTTTCAGGACCAGGTCTCGAGTCTTAGACGTGCGGTACATGCACACACCTCTTCCAAACTCAAAAAAGTGAATATTCCAGGATTCTTCCTTCATTTTCTCTTTTGTCTGATTGACAATAAAAGAAAATAAAGTGTAAATAAAGTATCAGATGTTTCTTTAAGGTTATGCATGTACATACTAATTTTATGGAGATCAAACTTACTATCTTGTACAAACAAAACATAAGTGGATGTTGGTTTGACAAAAAAAATCTGTATGTGTAAACTTATTTATACTGTGATAAGTCTTAGGCATCTTATTATCTTTTGTACAAATGTAATTATATATATATATATATTTATCATGTACTATAATGTACAAAAGAAAAGGATTCTGGAAAATATCAGGATAGAAAATCATCACTGGCCTCCCTAGACGGACTACATAGGTTAACAGGCAGACAGACAGAGTACAAAACCATTCATTATTTAAAAACATATTTTAAAAATTAATAAATAAATAAAATTACAGAAGAATATTTGCATGCCAATTCATGTTTCATCACATTGATTCACAAATAGATTTTTAAATAATTTCTTACATTTATAATACTCAGCCAATGACCAGAATTTCCTGGTTTTCAGCTTGATCGGCCATGAACGGTCAGCCCTTGAATTTTAACTGATTCTGTGCCCAGTGCACTAGGCTTCTGAGTGCTGCAACAGAATACTAATGTAGCATTTTATGGTGCTACATTATCAAAAGTGATGTACACTAAAAAGCTTCTGGTCTGGCTTTATCTCCAAACTCTATGGGCAGATAAATCTCAAACCCACGCATTACACATGCTTACAGCCATCTGGGGCCAGGGGTAGCTCAGTGGTTAAGCCATTGGACTATGGTTCGGAAGATCCCGGGTTCAAACCCCACAACCACCAAGTTGCCACTGTGGGGCCTGTGAGCAAGGCCCTTAACCCTCAACTGCTCAGATGTGTAATGAGATAAAAAAATTAAGTCGCTCTGGATAAGAGCGTCTGCCAAATAACAATGAAGCTATACATGTCTATGTTCTCACAACTGATTAATACACACTCAAGACTCTGGAGGCATTTGAGGCAGTAAAACGTCACTGTGTCTTTATAATCCTACAGGTGGTACACTGAACTTTTCACACATTTGTCAAGTTTGTTTAAAAATAATAATTATGGCAGATGACAGATGCCTGCTGTTTAGTTAAAATGTAGCTTTTTTTGTTTCATTAAATTTTTTATTAAATTCAGTCTTGTAAGTCATCTTGTATTGTTTAAATACTGTGCTTGATCTTTAAGTGCGAAAACTAAAGTTATAAGGAAAGGGCTACATTTAATTACTCACTGTAATAATAATAATAATAGTAATAGTAATAAGTGTTTATAAACACACTGTATATACGTATATTGTTCAATCCAGCTCTGAAGTTGTTTAATAAAACGAAGGTATAATTTTTTTATTATATTATGACATTATGACAGCTTTTTTTTAAGGTTCAAGGTCTTAAAACTAACAAAATCTAACAATAAATAAATAATATAAAGGATATTATTGTTATTATTATTATTATCGAATTAGCAGTAGTAGTATATGAATGACCATTAAACCATACGGTATCTTTATAAAAAAAAAATCTCACCTGCTGTTTGTTCAGCTAAACATCAGGGAGACTTTAGCTAAACATCAGGGAGACTTTAAATTCCCTCAGCTTACAAGACCTGATGCATTTTCAATGTTAAATCTCATTAAGGCCCATCCTAGTGGCCTTTAATGGCTCTGCCGCACATAAATTACAGTCTTCACCCCATCAACCAAGACAGCATTTAAAGAACCGTAATATCTGCTCTGAAAAGCCTCTTGCATGTTCTATGATCAGAGAAACATTATAGCATTTTTGCTCTTTTATGTGTAGTTTGTGAAGCTCGAGGTATCTACTGGTAAACTTGACAGCAGATGGTGCTGCGAGATCACTATTGTAATCAAATACTGAAAAACAAACTTGGTCATTAAACGTGAAGTTGTAGTAGCACTGGCTGATATGACCTTAAGTCAATATTACGATTAATTGAACATTATACCTTGATTATTGCTAAACAATGGTATAGTTTTGGGGTGGGGGTTGGTGTTTTGTTGGTGCTCACTGTTCAATAACAAGGTTTGTACAGTAAATATGCTACTAAAACTATTTTTTTGGTAAGATTTTCTTTTTTTTTTTAAGGAAAAAAATAAATAAAGGAAGAAATAATCGACATGAGCAGGATTACATCAGTCAGACTTTCTAAATGTCCATTTACATTAATCTTCTACCAATCATGGGTGCCAGTAAGCCAATGGATGTGAGTGGATTGCATTTTCCTCTGGGTGTTTTTTACAAATTGGAAAGAATTTTTTAATCCATTTAGTTCACCTAAAAGTGTGTACAACAGGTTCAACTCAGCCACTGTAATTGTTTCCTGCTGATGAAACTGAATGTCAAGTCAGTAACAAAGACAAGATTAATCTGTATGACCTGAAACTACTAACTTAATTTGAAAGAATTTAAAATTAAAAATATTTAAGATTAACGTTGATCACACAAGTGGACGAAAGTTGAATTTTAAAGGCCACTGATATGAGCTAGGGCGGCATGGTGGTGTAGTGGTTAGCACTGTCGCCTTGCACCTCCAGGGTCCGGGGTCGTTTCCTGTCCCTGTGTGCATGGAGTTTGAATGTTCTCCCCGTGCTTGGTGGGTTTCCCGGAGTTATCCGGTTTCCTCCCAAAGATATGCAGGTTAGGCTAATTGGCGTTCCCAAATTGCCTGTAGTGTGTGAATGAGTGTGTGTATGTGTGTGTGTCCTGTGATGGATTGCCACCCTGTCCAGGGTGTACCTTAGTCATCCTAAGTCATCCTAAGTCTAAGACTAAGTCTGTTGGGATAGGCTCCAGGCCCCCGTGACCCTGAATACAGGATTAAGCGGTATAGACGATGAGTGAGTGATATGAGCTAACCGCTTTGGGTCCCAGGTCTTCAGGACGGCCCTTCTGGTAGATGTGGAGAAGACCCTGCTTGGCTGTGGGGAGGCTAGAGCTGTAGTATCGCTCCTGAATGACCTCGCTTGACCCCAGGACTGACGGCATTGAAGGAAGAGACGTAGGGGTGGTGGGACTTGGACTCTCCTGTTAAAAGAGTGAAAACTGAAATAAGGAAAGTGTTACACATTTTAATGTGTTTGTGTAGGCCAAAGATTACATTTTAACCAAAAAACATCAACAACTTGAATAATACAGAGTTTGTTTTGTGTTATTAATACTTAAGATGCCTTTAGCTTTAAGACTTGTACTGTTTAGGTTGACTGACTCACAGATTGTCCAGTCATGCTACAGAGTCTGTCAGGCGTTCGCTGCAGGAAGTCTGAGATGCGCTGAACAAGGAAGTCGCGATCTTTGAGGTTGGCAAACAGGAAGGTCATCTTGTTTTTAGTGCTGATGGAGAGAGGACTAGGCAAAACACTGCTGCTGTCAGCTTTCTCTACTATTGACACCTAAAGAGGGGGGTAGGGGTGACAAACAGACATACTGTAATCTGTTATACTGCTATCGTTGCTTTTTTTTTTTTTTCACTTAACCAAGCTGTTCTTATAATAATTCATATATCCTTATATATAGCCTGAAAAAAAGTAGTCTAATTCTCCAAGTGTTAAAGTATGTAAGTCCTATGAGGCATATATTAATGTTTAGGTAAATAAAATTACAGTAGCTTAGAAACATTTCAGCCAAAATCAAAAATGAATTTAAAAAAAATCGACTCTTCCAGCATAACTTTTTCATAAATCATTTACATATATTTTATTAAATACATGGCAAAAATAAAAATTAAGAAGAAAATTTGTTTGTGTCAGGTTCTGTGTTTCTTGTCTCCTCCTCTTTGTGAAGCTCAACAAGATCATGGAAACTCAGGGTGTGGCCAAACTTGCAGATCATTGCTTTTGTTTGTTCACTGTTATTTCGGTTAAGTGTGATAAGTTTCCTCTGTGTATGAACTCTTGCCGCTTATTGACAGTGTTTTGCCCCATGATGCTCAATATTTCACCTGTTGTATACAAATAGTAAACTTTGTACTTGACACTATTTGGATTTTTATGGACCCATACAAATCCAATGGGTTTCTGTTTTCTTCTGGGTTTGGGTTAGTTAGTGAGAAAAGGGGGGAGGGGGAATGCTTTTGTTTGTGCCAGGTTAATTAGTTTCACTGTGTACAGTTGCTTTTCGTTTGTTTTTTTCTTCGGGCCGGGTCAACTTAATAAAAGTTAACCACCTTAGTAATAAGATCAAAAGGCAAAGCATTTACAGTAGTCAATCGGATAACGTTTCCTTTGTCATCTTATAAAATTGTATAAATGACAGGTTTTGGTCTTCGCATGACTATGAACATGCTTACCTCTCTAAGTGGTATGATGAGTTGACACAGGTCCTCCTCTCTGCTGGCAAAACAAATGTAATTGTTAGAGACGAACATCTGTCCAACCACATGCATCTTAGCAAAGGGCGTCCACAAAGTGCAGTCTGTATGACCGTCTAGTCGTTCCTCCTTCGTCAGGCGGAACAGAGCTCTGTATCGCTCATTTTTTGCCCGTGCGTCCAGGTCCCTAAAAACAAAATGACAGCCATGATTATTTACTCCTTGAGCTAATTCAATCATTCACACTTACTCATGGGGTGAGAGTGAACACTCAGTATTAATCAGCATCACTCAGATCAATGAGACAATGAATACTCAAGAAAAATCCCCTTTGCTGAGCAATTCAGATTTTTTTTTTCTTTTTAGAAAACTCTCACCTTTTAAGTGCAGAAACATTTTTGAGGGTCTTGCAGGGTTTGGGGAGCGAGTGGTCTGCAGAGAATCCCTCATTATCCAGGAGCTGCCTCATGGCGATGTTAGCCAGCTGCTCCATCAGTTTAAATGTGTCGTTGATGTTGAGGAACATGGAGAAGTAGTGCTCTGTGTCCCGAGTGCTCACCCGCACGCTCTCGGGGAATAACAGCGTGGCGTTCTTATCTAACTGGGTAACATCCGTCCACTGCACTATTAATGTCACTAAAGAGGCAGAGGGAAAGGAATAATGCGTTTTTTGCATGTTTACACTATGCAGGGAACATTTCCCCATGGCCCAGTGTAATGCACATCTTTATCTTTCTAGATAAGAACATCTGCCAAATGCCTAAATAAAAAAAAAAACTGACATTAATTCAGAAACAAATTTCATTCATTCTGTCCTAATTACATTAAATGCTTTTGCTTCATCTATAATTCCTCTCCTCATCTCACCCTCTTTTCCAAGCAGAAAGGAGTAGAAACACAGGTGATTGACAGACAAGTAGAGCCAGCCCTGACGTGGCACTCTTCCCTTCCAGTAGCTGCACGAATAATAGTTCACCAGTTTCTCTTCCTCCGGCATCCCAAACAACTTCCGCATCTTCAGCTCCGCCTCCCGAAACTTCCCACAATCCTCGTCTTCTTGAGCCTGTCGGCTCTTATTCTCCTCAGCAATGATGCCCTGCAAGCAAACAGACCAAAAGATAGTTGCTTACTGGAGTTTACCAAGGTATGTACTCCTCAGCCTGGACTAATGCAGTGTGAACAATGTTTGCCAAGAGTTTACCTGTATCTTGCCCTTGACAAAAGTAGTGATGTCTTCATCATTGTCAAAAATGGAGAGAGTCTGCAGTAAATTGGCCTCCAGCCATTCCCAGTGTTCCGTTATCTCCTTGCGAGATGAGCCTGATATTAAATATATTAAACAATGATTTAAAACACATTTCTTATTTCTGCCAGAACAAAAAAATATTTAATAAAATGCAATGGCTTCTGGCTTTAATAAATCAGTGAGCAAAAGCCATCAAGTCGAGCTACAGTACACAATTCTTAAATATACACATGAAAAGCAAATGACTGAAATACTGGGTGACATATAAATAAAATGCTGGGAGTAAATAAAAAAAAAAAAAATTGACAGCAGCTCATAGATGGGCTCAATGCCAGATTTCACAGTAATTCATAATGACTAATAATAGTCACCTCACACTGTAAGCAAGTATAATACAGCTTCTTGGAAAATAAAAGGGCAAATTAGTGTCAGATTCAAGAAACATTGCATAAAGCTCTTAAAAAGATCTTCATCTCATCCAAACTGATAAAGCTCTAAAAAATAGGGCAATGCATCCCTCCAGCTGTTAATGTGAACAAACTCCAAGGAAAGAATGTGTAGTCATTTAGTTTGGACATATCATGTTTGACATGAGCTGGGATTTAATGTCATTTGATGTTTGAATACATCCTTCTAAACTCACATACAGGAAAAAAAATAAAAATGATTCACGATAAAATCTGAGCAACAACCTGAACAGCTTATCGAAATGTTCAAACTGCATCTTAGTAACTGTTCCTGATGGAAAGACACACACACACACACACAGGCAGATCACTGACCACAGGCAATGCTCCAGAAGAGCTGAGAGTCTCCTGTTTGGTGAAGGATTCGATATGGAGCCACACGAGCACTGGAGTCTAACACAACGTCCAGTGTGCCAACCAGAAGACCTAAGGGAGGGACAGAAAAGAAAGAGTGAGAGAGGAGTGAAAAAGTTTATTTAAAGTTACACAAAGTTTTTTTTGTCTCCCGCTGCAGATTAAAGAGCTATTTAAAAAAAAGACAAAGTCTCACACAGTGTGGAAAGTTCACTGCCTGGGTCAATAACACTTTGTTAATTGCAAACCCTATTTCTTCTCCTTCGTGTCTCTACACTCAGCCATTTTCCTGCTCATTTTTCTTCTACTGACTCAGATGTCTGCGTGAATGGGTTATTTATGTGTAAGTCACAACAATCTTGTGCATTAGAACCAGAATCTTCTTTTACGTACACTCATCATGAACATGAATGTCATGGCAACATCGAGCTTGCAATTAATTGTTGTGAAAAGGCCTTTTTCTGGGACAGAACAATTGTGCACTATACGGCTTTAATAAAATAAAACCCCAAGGAGTTAATATACAAGTTTTTAATTACTTTGGGGGTTTCTGTGAAATCAGCAAATGGTCAAAATTATACATACTAGGTTTAAAAAATAAAAAAATAAAACTTTTCTTAAATGTCATCTAGAATGTTTCACTTTAAGTAGATGCTTTTGGTAGGCATCCATGACTTCTTGACAGCTTGGTATTTGACCAACTTTCTTGGCAGAATTGGGGTTTAATTAAACTCCTTGGTTTCCTCCCATTTATCTGACTTTCAGGCACAATTCACAAATTCCAAGTTCCAAAGAATTAAACTTAGGCTACTTTATCCATTAT
This sequence comes from Leiocassis micropogon, assembly GCA_028565275.1. Lineage (NCBI taxonomy): Eukaryota > Metazoa > Chordata > Actinopteri > Siluriformes > Bagridae > Leiocassis > Leiocassis micropogon. Next base: position 6,551,355 of record JAOVVA010000010.1, read on the forward strand.
GCAATGTATATATGTGTGTCTGTGGTCACTGTCCTGATAAAAAAAAAAATAATAATAAAAAGCCCAAGTTTCAACTGTCTAGCTAATGACTTTAGGACATGCCAAAGAATTCAGAAGTGGTCATTGTTCTTTGTTATTCCATAATGAATTTTGTGCCATGCATAAATTCCGCTGACAGCAAAACAAAGCATAATGCTTATAAACATTTCTCTGGTCCGAAACTTTCTCCAAAAAAAGGCCATTCCTTTGTCCATAATATCAGCTGCAAACTTTTGTTAAGCTTGAAGGTATTGATTTTGGAGCAGAGGATTATTTCTTTGTGCAGCAACTGTTCAGCATACAATGTTAAACTGTCTTAACTATACAAAAAAAAAAAAAAAAAAACCACTGACACTGGTGTTCCAGCAGCTTCTATTTCAAGGCAGGCCTGTGACTTGGTGGTCCCTGGATTGTTCATGCCCATCAGAATCAATTTCCTCTCAGCTGAAGATGACTGTTTGGGTCCTCGTCCAAAACCTGGCAAAGTGGCTTGTACATACGCACAGGTGTTTGTACTGAATTGTTTGTAATTTGCAGTTGTTTAGAAATGATTCCAGGAGACATTCCTGACTTGTGTAAATCTACCATCCTCTTTCTCCGGGCTCTTCTGAGATTCATGGAGTTTCCCATTGCAGTGTGTTGTGCAATCCAGTGCTATCAAACAAATGTTTTCTCATGTTGGTACAAAAAGGCTACCTGCTGTAGTTAATCCTCATGACTAACAGAAAGGCAAGAACTCAGCAAATTCAAGGAGCTTTCAGGATTTTTAGCATCGCTGAAATAATAATCTATGTGTGTATGTGTAACTCCGACCCTGTGTTAATATCAGAAAACCAATACAATTTAAAATGTTTGCTCCAAATTCATGTGGTTTTCTTCTATTAACAATGTATGACATTGTACAATCATTATGCCCCAGAAAAAGATATAATGCTAATTTTACATGATGAGTTTATTTAAAGTTATGAGCACAACTGCACCTCTACACCAAAAGTCAACAACTCTAAGTCCAAATGCAGACTCAGCAAAGTATTTCAGCAGGACTAAGTAAACAAAAATACATATATATTCAGATATACCCGAGTTGTTAGAAACAGCAACCCACAGAGATTCCATGCTGCGTTTTTATCACATGCACTGGAGTAAATGATTTACCCAAAAGCGGGACTTAGAGAACGGAGGAGCATTAAATGACTTGCTTAGATTTCGTCTTTTTCTTGTCTAATTTGGGAAGTGACTATGTGGCTGGTTAAAAAGTTTACAGTTTGACAAAGCTATGTGAAAGAAATCAATCGGTTTAAACATTTCTTTATAACTTTAAACTACTTTTTAATCCTGCGTTTTGAAAGGACCATTAAGAGTACAGTCAGTCATGAAAGGAGGTTTGAACAATCTGCAGTTCTGAAGAGAGAGCAAGTGCTTGACAAAACTCACATTCAAAACCAGTCACAGAAACATTTTCAGCAAGAAAACACATCCGATAACGTTAAGTCATCCTAAACAACACTTCGTCTACTTAATAATTGCATCTAAGCCGTTCCGAATTACCTCTATCTGTGCTATTTGTGTTGTTTTATTTATGCCAAGCTACAAAGCTTCTGTAACAAGGCTGTCTCCCAAATCCCTCTCTAACTCCTAGTCAATGGCACTGCTGAGTGTGTGTAAAAAGTGATTGTACACCCTACAAAGTGCACTAGCTTTCCATTTGATATTTAGAATTCAATCCCACAATGCATACGTTAATGTAGCTGATATTCTGAAGTGGAATATGTGGAAATATAAAGAGAAACTTATATTTACAGGACTGTCCACCACCTTGATGGTTTATTCTCCTCACCTTTTGGATACGCATTATAGGTAAGAATTTAAAACTGTTCTCACCCCTGGTAATTACACTAACTGTCCATCGCCAGCTCCGCCAGTGGTGGTTAGTTGACTCCACTAATCACAAAATGTCTATGTGTTAGCCGGGGAGTAATCGGTTGATAATAAATGTTGTTTGTGGAACTGTTGTATGAAAGCAAGATCACACTCGAGGTCATCCTGTTTTGCTGGCTATTATCACAGCTGTATCACAGTCATGCTGATATTCAGTATAACAGCACTCCACCTTGTGTGATATTGCTTAAGTACAAACCATCTTCCATGAATTTAGCTGAAATCTTTCCATATTGAGTCACATTAGTTGATGTGCTTCATGTGCTGACATTTCCTAAGATAACGTAATGAATCAGTGTGAAAGGTTAATCTACTGGTTCCTGATGTCATGTTCATGATGTGCTTAGTAAACACAAGGTCATGAGGTGTTATTTTTCAGCCCATTGCCCAAACCTTAACACTGATCAAGAAGAGTTTTTAACTGTTTTAATCTTAATCTGTGTGTGTTTACAGGAAGAAGAAAAAAAGTATTAAGCAAAATATGGAGCTTGCAAAATACAAATTAGACCTCATTTTCATATCCATTGCATTTTAATACAGAAATTGTAAAATGTCAGGTTTTACTCTGACATGAGTAAACAGGAAGATAACACACATTTAGCTGAACATGGTCAGGCAGATGAGGAAACGTTAGCTAGCAGAGGTGTTAGCGTTTCTGTGTCTGAAAGTAAGAAAATAATATTCGTGTTAAAAAAGAAAACATAACAAAGACACACGTTCTGAGACGTCTCAGTGGGACAAGTCCACGTCCACCGCGTTAGCGCCACCAGCTAACACAACCCAACAAAACAAACCTAGCTAGCTGAGGTCTGGCTAATGTCTAACAGGAGTGTGTCAGTGCCATGTCACGTGCTGTAATGCTGATGTTGTACATTATATAAACTTTACTGTGTACTGGAAGTTGAGTTTGACTTTCGCCATTGCTGTGTCTAAGCTGGAGGTCTTTGAGACAGCTCTTTCTAGAAAGATAAGGAACTAGGTTTGGAAATGCAGCAAAGATAGCATGCTGAAACAGAGACAGTGATGTAGAAAGAGTGTGAGTGTGTGTGTGAACAGGCCGAGTGTTTACCGGTGATGCCTCCTCCTTTTCCGTGTCCCTTTCTCCGCTGCAGGATGAAGAAGGGATTGGCCCTCTCACTCACCCACAGCGCGTTAGCCAGCAGCACCTCCTCCGGGCTGATCCACATCCTAACCACGGATAAAGTCCTGCTTTAGTCGAGGCCCGTTTCACATTCGCCTAACTCTAAAAAAATAACCAAACAGCAAGGTTATTCATGCCAACACACACAAACACCAGTACAAACACCACCGCCTGCCTGCCTACCTGCCTGCTGCTTCTGTTTGTTTCCACACAGGCGAGAGGGCGGGCACTGCGCGATGACGTCACCAACCAAAATGGCAGCCTTGCGCTCCGGCAAGGTTGCCAGATCTGCGTGACGAACCTCAAGATTCACTCACCGTTCGAGATTCAAAGGTGCTTTATTGGCAGGAAAACTGTTTACATTCGTATTGCCAAAGCTCAGAAATAAGTCACAAGCAAATAACTGGAGAGAGAGTGAAAAAATGAGTAATAATAAATAAATGTACTGTATATAAAAATAAAAGAGTACAGACATTTAGTTCTGCAGTCAAAAGATAAAGTGAAACTCTTGAACATTATTTGGAAAAAAAGAAAAAAGACATTCACTCACTCAGTCATAGACTATACTGCTATATTCTATATACAATTCCGCGGGTGGCCTTGAGCCTTGGAGACTAAGGGGATGAGGCGGGGTACACCATGGGTGGGGTGCTAATCCATCTCACACAGCAGTCTGATCCAGGGTGTTGGTATCTATAAGCTCGGCCTGATGTATCTGTTTTCACGCTGCCTGCTGTTACATTCGGTGAGGAATGCCTGTGATATGCCCAGTATGACATAAAAGTTGGTGATGACGCTGCCTAACATGATTTTCTGTGAGGTACGCCTGTGACATGCCCACAGTATGACATAATGGATGATAAGCGTCTGTGACACGCCCACAGTATGACATAAAAGTTGATAACTGCCCGTGGCTCCTTGTGCAAACACAGGCTGACCACCTCCCACAATCAACCCAAAAACAGGTCACTTGCCCTTCTGAGACATGACCTCTAACACTGTGTGCTGAATACTGAACTTGTTTATTGTCTTCATACAAGAAGATGTTTGGCAAAAAATGAACATGCGACAGCGCTCAAATGAGGCTCCAATCAGTTCCTAAATTCAAAGGTTCCCAACCTTGGGCCTTGTTCCCAACACATTTCAATAAAAACAATAACACACAGTAAAGTTGGATATTCAACAGACATTCGAGTCAAAAGACATCCAGGCATTGATCAGTGGCGGATGTTTGCTAACATTGTCCAAACATTTTATTTTTCAAAACATTCTAACATGCAAGAGGATTGCTATAAAATGTAAATATTGAAATATGTTAAATTTGTTAGTCTGTTAAGTTACTAGTTGTTATTCTTGCTGTCAAAATGATTAAATGTGGTATATTATGACTGCATCTTTGTAAATATTTGTAATACACATTACAACATTATTTCAGTAACTTCCCAGTCATGTGACCATTCATCCATCCATTAATCTAGGAACCTCTATAGTCCAACTAGGGACCATGGACCATTGTATTTATGTATTTATTTGTATTTATTCCCATTTGTACAACCTTGGTAGGACCTCCGGTCAACATTCAGTGACCAATTGATTCAAAATCTGTTCTAGAACATTTGGGTCATGTCCTGCAGTAGGCAAACCCCGTTATATTTATATATGTTATATTTAATATTAGCATTTTACTTATATGTGCATAATTTTAATGGACTCTTTTTTATTTTAATACATTCCAGTCCCACTGAGATCATTTTATTGGATGTAATGTAATAACAAATACAATTATAATTCTATAATATGAAGATTGCATTTTTACATAGTTTATATATTATGTGGGATCCACATGTAACCACGTCTTGCAACATGCTCACCCTTTTTTGAGAGATATTACAAAATTTCTCAGGAGTTACTCAATATGACTATTTTCCAATATTTTAAAGGCATAGCATCATTTGACCTTGATAAAGATTCTGACAACATTGTCTTTCCCATATTACATTTTTGGGAAAAAATATTTTGTACCTGACCAGCTTCCTCTAAAATACACAATTAAGCACACTTCACAGTGTAGGCAAGATAGCTACTGTGTCTTTCTCAAATGATCAGGTAATTATATACAGACATGTAGCTACACAGATTTAGAACAGATTTTGAAACATCCTGAGTCAAGGGTTTGATTTCAGCCTCAGGTCTGTGTGTGTGTGTGGAGTGTGCACGTCCTCCTCTGGTTTCCACCCACAGCACTCATTTTGCATTTCGAAATTGCTCGTATTAGTACAGTATGTCTGTGTATGTGTGTGTGTGTGTGTGTGTGTGTGTGTGTGAGTGCTCTGCCCTGAGATGATGTGGAACCCCATCCAGGGTGTACCTGCCTCGTCTGCCATGCCTCCTGGGATAGACTCCATGTCTCCTGTGACCCTGTACAGGATTAGCATTATAGGGAATGATTAAGTGACTAAGTGAATCATAAATATAGATTAATGATATTTGGTATGAAGGGGTTTGCCAATTGCAGCACATTTAGCCACAAGGTTTTTCGAAAAACAGTTTTCAAATGACTGGGACATTATTGAAATAAAATTATAGTATTTATAGTAAAATGAATAATGAAGATCATATAATAGGTCATAATAGTTCAAGGCATTATTTTCCACTATCAATAATATTGTCAACAATTATAAGAAAAACTTAACAGACAGCCACCTTTAATATTTTCAGATTTTTCTTTAACAATGTATTCAACTTAAATTTGACCTCATTACAATAAAGTATTACAATAACTGTATAACCATTTTAATGGCAGTGCATTAAGATGACTAAAATATTTAGTTAGTTAAAACTATTTGTATAATATGACAAAACAAATGTATTAAAAATAAAAAGGAAATAAATTTCCACTAATTTTTCCAAACATTTCTGAAGAGGTTTACATCTGACAAGGAATTATTAAACATAATATTTTAAGGAAACAACATGGCTGACTGCTTTGTGCAGGATGAGAAAACTGCTCCTCTCAGTGGTAAAAAGTGATAAAACACCCCAACCCTTTTAACCACTGTTAATACTCATTCCTCATGCTGAGTGGAAACAGTAAGACAATGTTTTTCAAGCATCACTCGGGGTGTGTTTCCTGAAATCTGACTTGTGTGTATGAGAGCAAAGATACTATAAATTTCTTCCTTTTGTTTCTGATCATAATCGCTTCACAATAAGAGCATTCTACAGTGAGCCTGATTTCATCTGAGAGTTCCCCACAGATTGCAAATTACACAATCATCTTTGGTTTACAAAGCAACAAGTTTCCTTCATTAAGGTATAAAAACACCATACTACATGCTTGTCCTCATAATTAAAAAATAATCATCACCATCCTTCTTCAATTTTACAATAAGTGAAGATCAGCCCAGATTCTATCCAGAGCCAGAGGTTCCAGCTGTTCCTCCAATGGTTCCTGGGTCTATCCCAAGGTTTCCATCATCTTCTCTTCTCTTACTTCTCTTAATTTGACCTATACAACAAAAGAATCCTTGTAAGATGTTTGAAACACCCTAGCTCCTCTCATTTTGAAAAGGGAGCAGCTTTAATCTCTTCCAGACTTCCAAAATCGAAATCAAATTCAAATTTAAAGTTATTTGTCACATACACAACTATCACTTTGAAACTAAACAGTATGATATGCAGTAAAATGCTTATATGATTGTTCATGACCAAAAAAAATAAAGTTAGAGTACGGTGAGAAGACAGAACGATAGGAGAAATTGCAGTGAAATAAATTGAAATTTTTTATTAAAAAATATGGGGTATGTGTACAAATTTATAATTTACAAAAGTTGCAATAGAAAAAAAAAAGTAAAACAGAAAATGTATAAATTAAACATGTATGTTAAACAGGATGTGCTGAATGAGTAGAATGTGCAATATAGTAAGATATGGCATGTAGGTATGACAGTATGAGTGGAACATGAACATGAGGCCAGGTTAGACCTCTTGAATTTGAAGCAAGAGATGTGCAGCATATGAGCAGTAGTGCAAATGTGAATTGTGGCGAGTAGTGTAGTGTGCTCCAACAAAGGTATGAAGGAAACAAAGGCTAATTGGTTGAGTCCTATGTTGTGTTCTGGTTGAGCAGCCAAATAGCCAAACCTTTGCCTGTAAACCAAATTCACAACTATGAAGTGGTACAGTGACTACAACAATGTTGGTGCTGATCCAATCTGTCTGACAAGCTCAAGCAATTCTCCCCATCACCCATGGATTAGATGAACACCGCCAGGGCATGGTCTCTTCCATTGCACCTAATGACAGCATCACATTCTTTTCTGGGAGAGAACAATGGCCAAAGACTTGGAGGTGATGAATTTTATCTCAATTTCATGTGAATTATATTAACATTATAGTGTACTGAAGAAGACAAAAAGCACACTTATTAGAATTGAGTCAATATTGTATAAAATTCAGAGTCCATGTGGATCTTGTGGATGAGGTACAAATACACTCTGGTTGAGACACCAGTATGTCACAGAACAACATGGACACACATACTGTACATGAACACTGTTGATTTTGATCTCTGTAGTTGCATTCTTGTACATTTACTCATTATTGATTAAATTAACTGTATGTAACTAAGATCCATCCACCCATCCATCTAGGAACCAGTGTAGTCCAACTAGGGACCGTGGAGGCCGATGTTGACCAATGTAACCAAAATACAAATAAAAGAAATACGATATACGGACAAAAACCTGTGGACCCCTGACCATCACACACATTCACCCTTGTTGAACATTCCATTGCAGATTTAGTCCCCCTTTTATTGCAAGTCATAAGATCAGGGCTCTGTGCAAGACACACAGGTTCTTGCACAGAACCATTGTTCAGTTCCAGGAAAGGAAAGTGTAATGCTACAGTATACAAGACATCCTATATAACTGTCCTCTTTCGAATTTGTGGCAACAGTTTTCCCTTGGTAAGCAGTCAGACTATCCAATAATGCTTGTCGTATACTGAGCAACTGTCATAAAACTCAAAGGCACAATGATTCCTTAAGTCCTGCTTTGTTCTTTGTGTAAATAGTTAACTTGTAATCATCCACCATACAAACAAAAAGGTGACAACGAGGTCATTTACATGGTCATTTGTGTTTAAGCTGTTCATTCTTTTGTGTTCATTCTTTATTTTATTTACAGTAAGTGCCATGTTGTGACGATCTGTCAGATGTTTTAAGTAGTTAATGGTTATCTTTTCCATGCTATAATCAAAATACTTAAAAACATAATGATACAAAAAAATTATACAAATTTAAAATATAGTGACATCCATTAATCGTAGTGCTTTACAGGTGCTGTACACTTGACCAACCAAAGTTATTAGTTATCAGTAACTTCCTGTCCAAGGAGAACACTTACACTGCCATGTTAATAACTGTACAGTATATAGGACCAAAATCTGTCCCTAACCCGGATGGAAGAACGAGACATACAGAATATGAAACACCAAAAAAAGCCAGCCAAGAACTGACATCCAGTGGACGAGTGAACTGGCAGCCCGATGTAAAAAGCCATGTCTTTACTCAACAGGATTGCTAATGTTTTCAAAGCAATGCGAGGTGTACATGAGCTTAACTGGAGAAATGACACTAACTTTTTGTCTGGAGACCTTGATATTCTAAAGAATTACAAAATCCCTGTATTGTTCTTCTCTGTTATTTATTCCTGTAACAATTTCAGTGTCTGTCTGAAGAATCAAAAACACCAGATCCAGAGCTCTCCTCCAAACCTCAAACTTTACAGTCAGATTATCATACACTCTCGTTTCGACTCTCTCTCTTTCCAGCATCTCCTCTTTATGTTCTCCCATTCTCTGTATTATTTCCACGTAGTCCTCCATTTTCAGAAAAGTTTCTGGCATCTCATGATTCCAAAGCACTCTGTTCTTTATATGCTGAGCAATACATGTCCATGCCTGTGTTTTGCACTTGACATGGCCAGTGTTCACCATCAGCGTGGACACATAATCCATCCAGGCTTCGGCCATGTGCTGCAGGATTACCTGCTCATACGGTGCTGCTGCTCTGGCTGCATCAAGCTCATCTCCTTTCTCCTTTGGTTGGGATAGATTTCCGTGATTCTGGAGCTGGCGGATACAGATTAGTTCTACACGTCCGGCTCCAGGCAGTAGCTTTCCATCTTTAAGTGCATGGTGCACGCGATAGGCACAACTCCAAAACTCATCCTCCATGCTCTGGAGCTTAGCATGAACGGAGCTTGCGATGAGCGCCGTGACCAGACTTGTGCCATCAGTCACAACACTCACCACAGTCCATTCTGTTCCCTCAGTGCGATACTCTCTGAGTGGGTTCACCCTGACTCCGGAACCAACGCATCGTTCACTGAGCTGTGAGATGTACGAGACTGGAAGAGCACCCGTAGCTGAAGCAAAGGCATTCAAAATGGACACTGGTACATGCTCGATGATGAGGATGCGACGGTGGAGACAGTGATCTTTCAGCTGCTCAGTGACACTACCACTCACTAAAACAATGTCTACCTTGAGATTTGGAAGTATTCTCAGTGCCTCATCCATCCATTTCTCCTCGCGACTGATTCCTCTAAAATCAGAGCAATCACTCAGATATGTGGCATTTTTAGGTCTGTTGAAACCTACATGACGGTGTTTCTCACTCAGGTCACCATGAATGAGGCCGATCTTTAATGTCTGTTCTTCTAATTGTTTGACTAGCAATGCCTGTTCTGCAGACAGCATCACAACATACCCATGGAGTACACTCGAGTGCTCCTCGGATAATCCCGGCAACAAGCATGTAGCCAATTTATCAATGTCTAGCGCTTCGGAGCTCTGATTTGGACCGCTGTATCTACACTGAATCCTACTAGCTTCGATCACTAAACTCATAGTCGTCTCACATCCGTGAGAAACGGCTTCAGCCAGAGGTGAGATTTCAAAACTTGTGTGTATCCTCCCATCGTCTGTGATATGATTACGATTAAAGTGCCTACTGTGTTTGAGTTTTAAATTGTGCTTTAAAGAACGTTGGTCTTTCAGAACGGAAAGCTTAGCCACACTTTCTATAGTTTTAGCACAGTTCTGAGCTAACTGCCTCACTCCTACACAACGTTCCAAACTTAAGCCAACCTGAGAATTCATGTAGTCGACGCTTTGCCCCCTCAGTTGCTGTTTCTGTACATCAGCCTCGCAAACAACTGACTCCACATCCACAGCACTCAGCTTACAGGCCTCCAGACACATTTCCAACCCCTTTGACATGCCGGCCACTATGTGCCGAATAGAAATGCCTTGGTGGAGACATTCCAGTGCCACCCTGCTCCAGACGCCGGCCAGAAAGATCAGCGAGGCCGTGCCAGAACGCAGTGTCCGCCAATGAGAAGAGGTGGTCTCACGCAGAAGTTGAGCCACAGAACCACTGAGCTCCAACTGCTCCAGCAGACGATAACAGGAGCAGACGAGCACCGCCTCATCACTTGCTTTGTCTTGGATCATTTTGTAGTGCTTACTGGGGCCCAAAAATGTATGAGTTGCAGCTGCCATGGCCACCAGTTCCTGGAGACCAATATGGCGGCTCTGGTTTGTTGCTGCGCTTCCCAGCAGTGACATCAGTACGGTGGAGAGATGCAGTTCTACTATCTGTAATAATAACAGAGAGGGAGGAGATTAAGGATTCTAATAAAAAGCCTGCTTACAACTGGAAGTTGAAGATCAAATACAAACTTTTCCTTGCTGTAATTATTTAACAATATCCCATGTGATTGGAGCTTAACATTATTCTTGCAGCTGCTGAACAATGTTGATGTCAATCTTATGCAGAAAACGTAGACAAATGTCTTCTCTAGACATACTACCACCCTGTACAAATGTACATACTGTATAAACAGTACTTTTGTGTACTTGGTCTATTTTACCCTAATGTATCCTTTTTTTGTTAGTTTGTTTTTGTTTCCTCCTTCCCCTAAGTACTTGTGTATGCTTTAGTCTGTGCATTTTTCTGAGCTGCTGCAGATCTGCAATTTCCCTCTGGATTGATCAAGATTTATCTTATCTCCTATCTTAAAAGTATTTTTGAAGGTGTGTGTTTGTATTTTATATATGGCATTCTGTATCAATGCAGATACTCACTCACTCACTCACTGCTTTATCCTGTATACAGGGACGCAGGGGACCGTGAGTCTATCCTAGGAGACTTCGCACAAAGCGTGGTACACCCTGGATGGGATGTTAATCCATGGCAGGAAACACACACACACTCACATGCCCATTCACACACTACGGGCAATTTGGGAACGCCAATTAACCTAGCCTGCATGTCTTTGGACTGTGAGACGATGGAGCACCCAGAGGATACACCGAGCCCGGGGAGAGCATGCAAACGCCACATGCGGACCCGAGGCGGGACTCGAACCTGAAACATGGAGGTGCACGGTGACAGCGATGAGCACTAAGCCACAGTGCAGAAACTGATATTGAAAACGTGTTTTAATCCAATATGTTAAACATAGTACTGTATAATAACAAACTGAATGGTACACATTAAAGCTCTTAAATGTCCACATTTAATTAAATGTCCACATTTAAGCTCTTCCTCCATCCAAACTCCAGTTTAACTCCTTGATCAAAGCTCAAGACTTAGAATATGAACATAACAAGATAAGTTGCCCATTGCTAAGCCCAAGCACAATAACTTTCAACTTGGCTTACAAACAAGCACCTTACAGTATCTATACATACAAGTAATTCTATTAACTGTTTACAACTGAAATTATTGTCAAAGCAAGAGAGTCAGTAGGCTGCTCCACCGCCTGCACGTGAGTCTTGCTTTTTTATCCTCTTCGTAGTGTGGAGCTGAATTCAATCAATTAAATACTTCATAATTACAGTACAAATCTTTCAGACATTTCTCTACGTAATTTCTCGCCTGCGCTATAAAACGTCGATCGAGCTAAAAACACAAACCTTCGGAATCTCCTCCTCGTCCCCATACTGCTGTTCCTTTCAGGGTTTACGCATGCGCGTTGCCTCCACAGCGCCAAGTCCACGCCAGTTGCTAAGATACTGAGTCTAAACGAACGCTGAACTGTCAATCACAAACTACTTGCCCCGCCTACTTGTTTAAGATTGGTCAGACGCACTGTCGCCAAAGCGGGGGTGAATTTCTATTAGGCATTTTCGCTGTCACTCCACGGGTAGCCACACCCATTAAAAAGTTATTCAACATCCCTTCTTACCTAAGCAACGTTATCTAACCTTGCTTGACGGTTTGTTTTGTTTCTGCGAAACGCATAGAAATTTAGACACGCTGAGTCTGAGATGGTAAGAAGTTATTATAGTGTGTGTGTTCGTTAAACTTAAATTATTTATACACATAATATAAGCGCGTTTTGGAGAAATGTTGTTAGCTGGTTAGCTTGAAGCTAACGTCCGGCTGTTATAACTTTCTAACTTAGCAACAGGAATAGTATTGTTTCCTTATTCCCTTAGCCATTTAGGTAAAACACTGCGGGCTAATTGTAATCGGGTGTGTAATTACTAAACTAGATGTTGTGAGGGTGTTTAGTTTTAGTCCATGGTTAGCTACGACAATACATTTCCTTATTTTTGTTAATATGGAGTAAAGCATTAGCTGTGCATTTTATTTTAATGCGAAATAATCCCAGACATAGCTTGTTTGTTTAATGGTACAAAGTCCTTGAAATTACGTTTATGTAATTTTTTTTTTATCAAGTGTCTTGTTTTGTACTCATTATTCAGTAAAAACAATGTCCATGCTACAGTAGCAGTCTATGTAAAAAAAAAAAACAACAAAGCACAGAACACAATACAGATGTTTAAACCTGATCTCTCAGTATTTAACAACATCCAGCCATGACTCCTTTTGTTGATGAAATTTTATCCATTAATCATTTGGTTTCCCTGTTTCTAGGCATCTGGCTTCAGAAAACCAAGTGCAACTGCAATTCAGCGGAAGAAAGCAGCTCCCAGACAGGACCTGACGGAGGAACAGAAGCAGGAGATCCGAGAGGCATTCGATCTGTTCGACACTGACGGTTCTGGCACTATTGACGTTAAAGAGCTTAAAGTAAGACAATACTCTGAAGGCATCATATACACCCGGTAAAAGGCTAGCAAACATTAATCTGGCCTGTTTTACGCTAATCTTGGAGGAGGAGATTCTTCTGTGTACAGCATCCAAAGTGATATTGGACTAGATTAGTGAAAGATGCATATATTTTGTAGCTGATGTCTCCAGATACCTCACCAGTGCTTCTGTCGTCATTCTGTCGTGGGAGTTTTTTTCTCCTTCCTGAATGTTGCAGTGCCAAGATTTCTTGCATACAGTTGTTTGTAAGGATACTTATGGTAGCTTAGGTTGTTTGGAAATTGCCCTCTAGAGAAGAACTGGACTTGTTAAGGTATGGGATGAGTTGCTTGGACTTTCACATGGTATCATGGGCAAAAATGCACTATGTCTCTAAAGGTAGGCACTTTTATGGCTGCTAACAATAAGATTCTGGCCAAAGGGGCAGAGGGGTAATGTTCCCACCACACATCTCAAGGTTTTGATTCAAATTCAATCCCGAGCTTGGGCTACTGTGTGTGTAAAGTACTATTTGTTTTCTCATGTTAACAACATGCCAGTAGTTCTATTGGCTTAAGTAAAATTCTCCTTCTTGTTAGGGAATGTCTTTGGTATGCACCTTAGATAGCCGCAGAATAATCTTCACAGTTCATAAAAAATAATCTTTATGTTGATCTATTGAGCTATGTATATGTTAATCTTTTTAGCTAATGAGTGGTATTTGCATGCCTACTGGTTCATTAGGTACACCTACCTTGTAGCTAAACTTTGTATATGTAGCTCATACATGATGTATATAGCTTATAATTAAGTGACCACTAAGTGTTTTAAAACCTCAGTGGTTTTAAGTGATACACTTACACCACGGTCACACATGTCTCTGCTCTGACATTGTTAAAGCTGCATGGAGATCCACCACTTATAAAATACCTGCTCAGCAGTGGATTGTTATTGTACATTGTAGATGACCTGCTAATGTAAACGTTATATATTTAAAACCATCGATCTGACAATGATACATGCTTTAGAATGTACTTCCTGGATGAACAGTTTATAAACATATTCAGTTTTTATTCTGCATAGGCTGCTCTAAAATCTTGCACATATTTCACACGGTGATTAGTTACATTTTACAGTATTTATATCTAGTTTGCACCGATTGTGACTTGTGTTTCTTCACTTTAATCAGGTTGCTATGCGTGCTCTGGGTTTTGAGCCAAAGAAGGAGGAGATCAAGAAGATGATTGCTGACGTCGATAAAGAAGGCTCTGGCACCATTGACTTTAATGATTTTCTGTCAATGATGACCCAAAAAATGGTAAACAAAAGTCATATATGAAAAAACACCCATGTGTAATAATGATTTCCCAGGGATTTTTATACCGGCTTTATTCAATCTCTGTATACTCCTATCAAGTCATACCATGCAGAACCACGTTTCTTACCATAGTTATGGAGGTTATGCTCAATTTGTTCTAGCTGTCTCACCAAATGATTGCTAAACATTAAACTCACTAGGTGCATTAACATGGACCTTAATGTTCCACTAATAATGGGAGTAATAGCCCAGTCAAATAAAAATGCATTATCTGAACAACTCAATCAGAACTGTCTAGGCCAATCCTAATGAATTTTCAAGCATCAGTGTAAACAATTAAGTTGGAACCTCTAATCAGAATGATTTCAGTCGGATCTTGTCGATATAAATGTAGCTACTGTGTCAGTGTATGAAGTAGATAAACTGTTGGATGAGACCGAAGTTCTTTCAGTTAAACAAGGACAAAGCAGATTTTATTGCCAAAAACAGGAATGACTTAGGCCATGTCTTAGTAAGTTTGCAGTTGTGCCACACTCTTTCCATTTTCTGATGATGGATTGAATAGTGTGTCTGTGAGATGTTCAAAGCTTGGGATATTTTATTTTTACAACCTAAACTTACTTTAAACTCCTCCACAACTTTATCCCTGAACTGTCTGGTGTATTCCTTGGGCTTCAACAAACTTTTGAGGGCTTTACAGAGCAGCCGTATTTATACTGTATTGAGCTTGCATTACACACAGGTGGACTTTATTTACTAATTAGGTGACTTGTGAAGGCAGTTGGTTCCACTGGATTTTAGTTACAGGTATCGGAGTAAAGGGCGCTATATTTACGTTTGTGGTTTTAATGTGAAAAAATGTGGAAAAGTTCAAGTGTTATGTATACTTTTTCAAGGCATTGTATTGTATGTGCTGGTTGAACTTCCCAATCAAGATCCTTTGGTATTATAATAACCTTCACTTTTTCTGCTAGATTTTATAATGTCACTGTGAAGGTTTGTTCATTTACCCACAAGAGCATTAGTGAGCTCAGGCATGGAGGGGGCCTGGAGGAGCAGTCAGCATTCCAGTTCATCCCAAAGGTATTCAGTGGGTTTGAAATGGGTAAAGAAACTTCATAAATCTCACTTTGTGCATTTTGGGATTGTCATGCTGGTTCCAGTAAAGGAAAATTATAATGTTATAGAAAGGCATCCTATACAAAAGTAGGCTACCAACTGACCAAGATATTATGGTCAGATGCCCACATACTTTTGGTCATATGGTGTGTTTAAATAAACTTTCCTTATCTTGTTTCCTAAGGGAAACGGCTGTCACCATTGAGTGATCAGAGCCGCATGAAATCCAAGAGAATATTCTGACTCTGCTTTGTGGGTGTAAAGGATGTTAAGCAACTAAAGCTGTTCAGTTTCTGTTCAGTCAGATTGATTATGTAGAGAAAGGTAGTTAAAAGCGTCATCAAAATTGTTCAGCTGCTTCCTTCAGTCATGTGTTTCAGAAAAAGCATGTTTTATTCTTCACTGTACCAGACTGGTAGGTCCCTTCTGAAAGGGGAGACTATAACGTGAAATTGTCAGTGACAAACCTAAGAAAAATAGATGCGGAATGAAAAAAAGAAAGACGAGCAATAGAAAAAATGCTTGTCAAATAATGTTACACCTTGTTAAATAGTAGAATCTAAACATCAGAAGATGTGGGAAAATAATGAACTTTGGAGTGGTACCAGTAATTCCAACCACAAAACTTTGTTTGGCTGCATCGTTCCACCCCAGCATTGATTAAGTTCCTGTAAAACCACTACGTCAGTTGTTTTTATTTCTTACATGTTTTGCATATTTTTTTAAAAAATGGCTCTTGGAAGTACATAAGACACTATTTAGAATTCTGTACATACATTTTGTGATTAATTTTATGATCTTCCAATACAGAGTGAGAAAGATTCAAAGGAAGAAATCCTAAAAGCATTCAGATTGTTTGATGATGATGGGACAGGCAAAATCTCATTCAAAAACCTCAAACGAGTTGCAAAGGAGCTTGGTGAAAACCTGACAGACGAAGAATTACAGGTAAGTATGGCCACATGATGACATAATTTCTAACACTGTAACATGTAACATTGGTTTCCATACCTGGGCATAAAAACAACCCAGCATGCATTAGGGCAGACCATGAAATAGAAACATGTGGTCATGTTCCTATTTCATGGTATGCCCTACTGCATGCTGACTCAATGCTGTCTAGACTGAGTCTTCTTGCTGTATTTTGATTACACAAAGATATTTATCATGAGGAACAACAGCTTAGGTCATCAGGGAAATGTCTAGTCTGAATATCTATGGTTTTGTTCAGTATTGTTACCCTGTGATCTCTCTGGCAGGAAATGATAGACGAGGCAGACAGAGACGGTGATGGAGAAATCAATGAACAGGAGTTTTTACGGATAATGAAGAAGACTAACCTGTATTAAAGTGTTGTCTTTTTATCTTTGCTTTTTCTACTCCATGTTCATCTTGTTATTTGTATTCCGTGTCGTTTTCAGATCATTTGTATCAAAATGGTAATCTGAAACTTGAATCTCATTTTTCAGCATTTTTTGAAATTTGTTATCCTTAATTTTGTATAATAATGAATAAATAGTTTTGACTAACTCATTTGTTTTTCTGTAGTGTGAATTGGGTGTATAATACTCCAGGTATTCTACTACAACAGACAAGTTTACAAAAGTACCTTGTTAATACTTGTATCTTAAAGGAACTTTAGGACTCTAAAAGCTCTAGATTTGTCAACTAGATGTAGCTGAGGTGATGTAGTAAGTAAAAACTAACATTATCGCATTATATACTCAGAAAAAAAAGAAACGTCCTCTGACTTTCAACTGTTTTTACTTTCAGTAAACTTAATGTGTAAAAGAGTCAACACCATAAGACATAAACTAAAAATGTTTCACAAATGTTGAAGGGAGGCTCAAAATCAAAAGTACCAGTCAGTATCTGGTGTGGCCACCAGCTGCTTGAAGTACTGCAGTGCATC
>JAOVVA010000010.1:6573451-6606702 GCA_028565275.1 Leiocassis micropogon
ATTATATACTGCTTACAAACTTAAACAATAAAAAAAATTGGCATCAGTGAACCATTAAGAACTCTGGGTTTAAGTAGGTTGTTTTTTATCCCAGAAACAGAAAAAAGATCTGAAGCACAGTTGAGATTTTTAAACCATTGCTTACTTGACTTAAATTTTTTTACTATCATGATTTATTGTATTAATTACATATAGACAGCTCTTTGCTATTCATAACGCTCTTTAAGCATATGCTCATGAGTGCAGACAAAACCAACCACTACAGGATATAACGTTTCAGGTTTCGTAGGTGTTTGGCAATTAATTTTTTTTTTCTTTTTGCTGACGAAAGACCTCAGGTAAAGCTAAATTTAACCCTGGCCTCGGTTAAGCTACAAATTACTATTGCGGAATTATAAATAAAGTCCGCTGATAGAGGCGAGGGTTCCATGGCAGTAGGGCACAAACAAGCACGTAAACCAACTATTCCTAGTGTAGAGAGACACCCCATAGAGGCCATCCCCCACCTACACCCTGCCGCCTTCCTGCACACTTACCGTAATATCCGCAAAATCGGCCCGCTGCATGCTCTCACTCTGAATAATACTGAGCCATATGTGTCCTTTCATATTCACACCACACCAATATCACATCAATACCCACAGTGTGTGTGTGTGTGTATAAAATATACCCTCACCACCCTTGGTAAACATCAAAAATATGCCTTTTTATTTTTAATCTCACACTGAATGTATACATTTTAATGAACAAAATGTAAAGGCAGGATGTTCTCATACATTTTTTTCTTTCTTTTTTTTTTAACATCAAAATGGGTTTAGAAGTCGTCCATGACTTTCTAATTTACTGGAGCATAAATATGTCAAGCCAAAAAGTTCTTAATTATTCATAAAGATGGAAAAACAATAAACAAGTGTAATAGAATAAACAAATGAAATAATAATGAAAGTGAATTTAAAATCTCCAATCATGAAGTGCCTGTAGTGCGCCTAAATATCTGATTAAAATTTGTATCTAAAGGTACCACTGAGGTTTAATGATGATGATGATGATTCTCATTAAATACAAACCAACATTATGTTGTTATTATTATTATTGTTATTATTATTATTATTATTATTCATTACAGGGAATATGAGTAAGAATGAAAGAGACAGTGTGTTCTTTTCGTTTTTTTTCTAAACATTTATATATGAATGGCTCTGAGTAATTTCTGAAGAATAGCATTTAAAGAGCCACCTGCAAGTACTGCAGACTGCAGACTGCAGGTCTGATGGCAAAATGCCATTTTTATGCAGCTGTTATTGACCACTACAAAAGCATACGCTTATAAAGCAGCCCACACGATAACAACTAGTTACCACAGCACAAGTGAATCAGCAGGCAAGAGATAACCGAGCTGTCTGTATAATCTTTTAAATCAAGTGTGACTACACGTGTGCATTTGTAAATGTGGGACAAACAGTGTATTAAATAAAGTAAATAAAGTGACTTTTGGGTAAAATGGCTGGTGCCTTTTGACCCCAGACTCAGCTTTGAATTTCATATTAAATATTCAAATTCTGTGGTTTGTAAGGGATTTTTTTTTTAAAAGAAAACTGGTGACTAAGAACTCTGTGTTACTCAGTGAGAAAATGAACCCAAATTTAGACTGATTGCTGAGTTCTGATGGAAATATGATAACAGACATGAGATCAGATGCTGACAAATCTTGGGCTATCCACTGATATGGCACTTATCATTCGATTCTTTTGGCTTTTTTTCCTTAAGATATACCTCAATTTTTTATGAATTCAGACAAAAGTGTATTATTTTTAAGTATATTGACAGATTTGCAACATTTCTAAAACTCATTAACACATGGATAACTAAATAATTAAAACATGTTTTTCTTTACACTGAACATTTTTTATTTTTAATGTCTTTATAATGTCTTTTATATATATATATATATAAAATTCTTAAATAGGATTAATTGGCCATTTTATAACCACACCTAGTGCATTGGTCACTTTTTGGACATACAGTTGTTGACTGTAGGGCTTCTGTTGCTGTTTACAATTTACTGTCACTGTCTTTCATGTCCATCATTTGACTGAATTTATTTTTTTCATTTTCGCCACACTAAGCACAACACTGAGCATAGTAGCAGTCTATAAGCTTTAATAATTTCTTCTTAGTTGTCCCACTTTGTTCTATGTAAAACCCTACAACAAATAATTTAATTTGTATGGCTCTTGTACAGTAATATTCAGCGTCACTACTGGGTTAAGACCCTCACCACAGCAGTATAACAGCATGATCAGCATTGCAGCTGTTTTACGCAAGTGCCTTCGGTATCTGAATGCCCAGATATACGGCACTTTAAAAAATGCTACTTTGCCAAAATATATGGCCATTTTGTACACAAACTTTACTAAAACCACCTTGGAAAGAGGACAAACAGTATAAGAGGATTAATATTATTTTAACATGAAATTAAATTCAATTATTAAACATAATTTAATAATTTTAAATAAATTAGCTCTTTTTTACTAATACTAAGAGAGGATACTCTGTGTATACTACTATGCAAAAATCTTCCTTCAACACCTTCAATCTACTCTTCAACATATTAACTTACATTAAAAAATAATTATTCACATTTAAAGCTTCAGCACAACTTGGCTTCAGTGTACCTGACTAAACTGATCACACTATATGCACCTGTTCGATCATTGTGATCTGCCTCGGCTGGCCTGCTATCAGTACCAGGCTTTAATCTTAAAACCGGTTCTAGAGCATTCTCTTTTGTGGTGCCAAGACCCTGGAACAAACTCTGGCTTAACATTTTGCAATGTAACACCATCTCTGAGTTTAAAGCAGCTGTCAAGACTCATGTTTTTAAATGATCAACTTTCATGTCTGCTTTATATAATTTTATTTATTATTTTACTTATTTATTTATTTTATTACCTATAGTAGTGACTTTACATCTACATATTGATCACTGACTGCCTGACTAATTTTATTTCATTTTACACTATATTTAATCTTGCGGATCCTAATTGTCTACTATTCTATTTTTAAATATTTTATTCTCAATTCTTTAGTAAATGCTGTTTACCTTTAAACAGCACTTTATAAGTGCCTTTCAAGCACACAAAGGCAAGTTACATTTTATGTTCAATGTAACTTGCCTTTGTGTGCTTGAAAGGCACTTATAAATAGAAAGTATTATTATTATTATTATTATTATTATTATTTCTATTATTAATAATTAATGATGTACATAATTATGTAAGGAAATGGGAACAAATGTTTTACCATGACACGCCGCAAAATGCCTAAAAATGCATAAAATTTTAAAACTCTTTCCCCCTCTCGTCTGTTCCAACCACTCAGCATTCAGCATCATCAGTATACTAGTCACTGGCCCGATCATCTGTCATCATCTGCACCTTAAATGCTTAAATGATTTATAGTGTGGCTTAACAAGAGACAAAACATGCAAAAAATCTCCTTCAGGGAACCTGGAGAACTATTCCTCAAGACTATATTTGAAATACAGGAACGTCTGGCTCTTTGAAAACAAAACATAATGAAACGTAACAACTTTTGCACAGTACTATTTCTTTTGTATTTTTTATAACCTGTTCAGTTTTTTATTGTTTAATATTAAATTAACATGCCTCCTGAAATTATAATGTTCTATCTGAGTGTTTCTGGGTTGTTTTTTTTTTTGTTTGATTGTTTTATTCTGTAAAGCTGCTTTGCGACAATGACCATTGTTAAAAGCATCATATAAATAAAACTAAATTTAATTAAATTTGAGATATTGAGTTTCAGTAAATAATCCATGTGCATATCACTTAAAAAAAGAAAACACCTCACCTTATGTTAATACGTTGTCAAAGCATAAGAAAATGTAAATAACCCAATTTTGACAAAAAGTCAGACAGAACCCTTGAATTCTAAGGGCACAAAATGTTGTTTTACCTAAATACATTTTACCAAACAGCTCATTTTTCAACAAGTTTCCTTTAGTTTTGACCACATTTCCTTCAAATGCAATTTGCGTTTAACACTACCAACCACAGACAATCCTCTCTCTCTTTCTTTCTCTCTCTCTCTCGATCTATATGTATAGAGGAACTAAAATTTTTATCCCTACCATGAGACCATATTAATATATAAATATTATGCTTTATTGCTGTAAGGTTATTTTTTCATTAAGGATCTTTTCATCCGCATATCACTTTGCTCTTACATCAGAATATTATTATTTCATAGAACTTAGATACAGAACACAGATACAGACATGATGACAGGACGGAAGTTGTGAGTCATTTTGGTTGTAGTTAAACACACTCTCTTCCATGAGCTGAGACAGAGACTCCATGTATGGGTGAGGAATCCCCGGTGCGATTGTGCAGACAAATTGCCTCTCTCCAGTATTCTGGGGGTCACCTGGGCTTTTCCCTTCAGTAATGACATTATGGGCATATGGTAATATCGCATCCCCCACGCATCATTTCCTCTTTATTCAAGACCAGCTATCGCCTCTGCATGACTGTGACCTCATTTCCTTAATGATGATATGCATACTGATTATGTCACGAGAAACTGACCCGCTAAAACCACATCTGAAAATGACATGCTCAAATTCCTTTGCACATGCACACATGTAAGTCTGCAAACAGATACAGACTAAATAATTGAATGTCACAAGCAAAAAGAAAAAAAAAACATATTATTGACATGCTTGCATGAAAATGCAAGTTTTTTTACAGATCATATTCTCAATATTTTCTCAATATAAATAATATATATATATACCTTGCTTGTTTTGGGGAACGTTTCATCACGAATACGCTATTTTTATCTCACACGTAAAAAAGAGCATAAAACGGACATCCTGTTGTTTTCTTGAATCAACACAATATGTGTGTGGGAAGACAACAAAAAAGCACCTTTTACGTTGACATCCACACAATCGCACCTATATCTCCTATATGTGTGTTCGCAAAACACACATAGACCTACTGCTGATTCAGAATGAGAAGAGGAACTGAGAGCACTTCGTAGTTTCCTGCCAAGTGTGCAGAAAGTCTAGGTCATGTTCACACACACACACATACACGCAATTGCACACACCAAGTACACACACAGAGAAAAAAAAACTCTCGCATCCGTACATCCCCCACGCAAACGATTCTCTCTCTCTCGATGACAGTCGTAACGGAGCCAATGGAAAAGAAAAAGTCATTAGTCACTGTTTGTCCCTGTGTTTTTCCAACATCAGCTAAGACGTGGTTTTCCTGGGTCCCGAAGTATCCTATATAAAGGTATGTGTACACCTGTATCCAGTATGAACGCAACCGTTTAAACGCACATATAGCCTATTAGAGCTTGGATCAGTGTAAGTCAATAGTATAGATAAACATGAAGACGACTTTCTCTTGTGCTCTGTGTGTTCTGCTCGTAGCAGCCTGCTGGGCTCAGACGACGCCTCCTAAGGATATGAAAACTGACAAACTCCTCCAACAAGCCATGCGCCTCCTCAAAGGACTTATTGACAATTTAAAGGTTAGTTGCTTATTTAACATTTTGCTCAATCCAACAGTTTGCTCAACTGACATAATGCTCTATTTAACTGACTTGATTTTAATCCGTATTGCAGGACAACAACACATTTCTTCACTCACCAACAAATGATATTAAGGTAAGACAGGTGACTTTTGGATTGTTTCTCAACTGCCATAAAATTTGTAATATCTGGGTGCAAAGAGCAGAAACTCCTCAGCAATCTTCCATTTTTCAGCTTAACATTTAAAAAAAAAAAAAATAGGATTGACATAATAGTATTTATATTTGCGCTCTTTGCGAGGGAGGGAAAAGATTTGAAGCAACTTTTAATCGTATGATGCATTACATGTTTTTTGTACAATTACAAATTCACTGCAGTAAATCAGAAACCTAATGTGCCTAATTTATGGCACAACTATGACTAGACTCTGAAAGAGATAAGATGCATTTTTGACTTGACTTGTTTAAGATGTTTTTAGGCAAGTTTGGTTTCTCTCTCTCACTTGTGACTAAGAGTCAAACAGAAAGCGACTCATGCGAGAGTTTGGAGAAAGTGTGCCTAATTTAGGAGAAATCTGATGAGTAATGAAACAGCAGCACATCTGTAGGCTGCCCGAATGGCCGAGCAGTTTCACTTCTTAATGCATTTCGCCATCTAGTTCTCTAATGGCCATGCATTGTGGTGTTCAGAGTGTTGTTCTTTGAGTGTAGGTTTGCTCAGGATGCGATCAATGGGGAGCGATATACTGTCATGTCAAGATAGGGAAAAAAAATCCAACATTGCATTAATCTACAGTGAAACCGTTTTCATTTCTGAATACTCTTGATTCTCATTGTAACCTCTAAATTACATGCTTTTGTGCGGAAATTATGATGTTTCCCTGACAGTTCTGTGAAGTGAGTTTTAGAGTTAGGAGGGGGAATTCAGAAAAACAAAAAAATGCACTACTGTTCCCGTAGTGCTGATAGACTTTTTCCAGTGTGTCCTGAAACAAAAGTCAATAGATTTACTCATTAGCCTATCACATTCAAGATCTTAATGAATTGCTTAAAATCAAGTGTCAAAGTAAATGCACTGCTCTTTAAGAAACATTAGACATTTAAATAAGGATTAGTCAGTGTGTTAATGAAATGGTTTGTTTGCTTGTTTAGGAGTGCTGCTCCCAGTCTGCTTTCGAGTGCTTCAAAAAAGAGCTTAAATCCACCACCTCCCTGAATTATCAAAAACACCTGAAAGCGAAACTGGAGAGAAATCTGGCCAAACCCACCATTGTGAGTAGAATTTCACATAAATCATTGTTTACTTACTTATTACAAATAATGTATAGTGTAACAAGAAAATCAGCGCTAACATGTTTGCTCGTGTTTTTCTTGTTGTAGATGAATAGCATGAACACCTGCAGTGGGGAAGAAATAAAGGTAAGATTTCTAAACATTTCAACATAAACAATATGTGTTTTTTAGACTTTGTCCAACGTTGCTGAATGCTGAACGTTAACTGATCGCCGTTCCTTTTCTCTGCCTTTTCAGAAAGCCGAGTGCATGTCCTGCGACTCGTACCCGATGGTCAGCAGCAAAGAGTTTCTGGAGAACCTGCAGTCCCGTCTGCAAAAGGTTAGTTCACAAAAGAAAATACCTTAATAATACATTTTCGTTCTTATCTAGTACTGTCAGGTCATTGTAGTTTAAAAAAGTTTAGTCTAATTAGCATAAAGTTCACTCCGGGTGAATAACATTTTAAACTTGTTTTGCAGACATACAGTCGCCTTTCTTAAATTACAAGCATGACGATGACGATGTGAATGTGTGGACGACACTACCTCATGAAATCCTGGAGCAAATCACTCTGGAACAACACATCTATTTATTGCCTATTTATTGATTCTTTTTTTTTCTTACAATTACAATAGACTGAGAAATGCCTTAATATTTGTAGTATTTCAGATATGTTGGCAGGATGTTTATCAGTTTTCCTAATGCTAATTTTAAGTAATACTGTGCTCACTTTGCAGAGGAATTTATTATAATGTACATTCAAACTGCATTATATAGTATTAACAGTTATAAACTAGTACTAGAAAAAAGACTTAAGACCTGTTGCTGCTATAGGATATATAATGTATGGGCAAAATAATTACAATTTTGCACTTGCATTTTCATGTCTTTTCCAAAACAGCAAAAACAAACAAAAGTCTAGTTTACACTGTCAACTGAAGTATCTTCAAGAATGAAAGAAAGAATGTCTCATAATGAGACTTTATGTGTTACATAATTACCCAATTGTACTTTCCTACTGTTTTGTATTTATTTTGCAATTAAAATTATTTTGCTGAAATATTAACTGTGGATTTGGTGATTTCTCTCACAGTAACTCTATTGGAAGTTATAAGTAAAATATTTGTACATTTTTATGAAAAACACCACTATGTTCTCCACAACAAATTCTCTTTAGAAATGCAGCCATTTTTAATCACTGGTGACTTGGTGGAGACTTATTGGCAAGTTTTGCACAGAAAACACTTCTGTACTGGACTAAGGTGGACCTTTTGTCACAGTGATGCTGAGAAGAAATGATAATGGATGGTGGAAACTATGATATACTGGATGTTTCCATGACAGGTGCTCATTTGATTACGTGTAGTCGCTCCTCGTCAGAGTATTAACAAAACACTGGTAGATGGAAACACAGAACATTCACACTTTCTGTGACGGTTTTCTCAAATTCACATAGCATTTGGTAAACATTCGTAGGGTAGCCTGGGAAAACCCTTCCCATGGTAAAATTGTTACATTTTCTGTTATGTATAGTTCTGAAAACTATATATCAGTTCCACTAATGGTCACAGACACGTTGACTGTCTAGACACAACCACTACTGACTGATTTTAGCTGCATTTAAGAAATTGTAAGTTAACAGTTGGGGGAAAAAACTGATTTGATCATTTGCATTATTCACATCTTCCTGTGTCTTGCTACCTCAAGTCACAAGCCTCATCACTGTGTCTTTACTCAACTGATCTCCGTTTGCTAATTATAGATTATTCATTCAGTAAGTTCTGCTGGTCGTCTTTTTTAGGTAACTTGAAAACATTTGGACATCACGTAACTAAAAGATTTATGTTTTTTTGAAGTAGCAATGTCAAAGTATTTTACTTTCAGAAAAAAACTGATGTTACCATGAAACCTGAATTTTGTAAACTTATGGCTGTTTTCCCACAATTTGGGAAATTTCTCTGACATTCAGATTTCCTAGAACATCACATAATTGGATGGAAATACACTCCCCCAATTTAAACACTCTAATATTTAATTTGACCCATTTTTATCTTTAATTACGAAGTGCAATGTGGTGGTCAACTCATGTTTGAAAAAGTATTCCTTATGCTAGAAAAACCATTCTCTCATATGTCATCAGGAAAGAGAAAAAAAAATTGACCAACTAAAACAACCCCAGATCATAACACTGCTCTACACAGGGGCTTGGACAGTGGGCACTATGCATGATCGCTTCTTGCGCATCCTTTCTTAACATGATTTACCCATTGCTCTGGAATAAGATCAATCTGAACACATCAGATCATCAGTTTTCTACCGTTGATTTTTTTTATGCTGCAACCTCACCAAGTGTGTAAGTGATCTTTGACCACTGTCATTCAGATTTTTATGCGGATTTTGTTCCAACCACATTTCTTCTGTGAAGGTGATGGTTTAGAATTATCCTTCCAGGAATTGGAAAGATAAGGAATCAGACAGTTCTTGACCCAATTAAAGTACTTTACAGTCACTTTTTTAATGCAGGCCCCTTTGCAACAGTGACATTTTTTATTCAGGTCTAGACTGAGCAATGTTATATGGAAATAAATTTAAGTCAGTTGATGATCTTAATGTACTGAATGACCAGGTTTTCTCACCAGTGTATTTTTTCTTCCCTGATGGCATGGCCATATTCTCAGATTGTGAGAGAGTGATTCTGGGAGCATCATTTTCACACATTAACTAGACGCTACATTATGTGTCATAATCAAAACTAACAGTCTTAGGGTTAACCCCCGGCACCCATGAATCTATGTTTTGTGTTGGGACTTTAAAAATGACTTTTGTTTCACAGTGTAGAATGCGGCAGACGAGCAGAATTTGCAGGCAGCCACCTTGTGATCCGGCGTTCAGCCTGGAGGATTGTGGAGCACGCAGATAGATCCTACATGGTAGGGTCAGTAAGATCCTAGAACAACAGTAAGATCCTACATGGTGCAGCAAGGGATGGGGACAACGCTTAACTTAGCTGCCTCGACTTGAGATGGAGGTTACTGTGAAGACTTCCAGCACCAATTCTCCACCCCAGTTAAGTCACAATTTTCTTGCCTTAGTACCTTTGTAATGCTTCTCAGCCCTTTCATGTTTTCTGATAGCTCTGACAGCTACAGTATATTAGCCCTGTTCTTAGCTTTGTCCTGTGTCATGAGAGTTCTGCTTTGTTTCCAGATAGCTATGATAGCTCTAAGAACCTCATTCTGATTTCTAAGAACCTTGCTCTGGTATAGAGAAATATGTTCAGATTTCTGGGAACCTTGCTAGCTAAGAGACATTTCCTGATAGCCCTAGTTACTTCGTGTCAATCATGTTGGTATAAAGATGTTTCAGAATTGTGATAGTTTCTTGTCAGTCCTTTAGTCAGTGGGAAGCTGTCTATCAATCCTCTCCTGAACCACACACTGAGCCTCCTGAACCATGCCCTGCTACGCCTGCCCTCCCTCAGCCAGATACTGCACTTTTTCCACCCTCCTGGAATTGACCTGATATCACTCAAATGAGGATGGAATCCCTGTTGTGTATGATTCCTCGCAAGGTTTCTTCTTATTGCCATCTCAGTTTCACTTCCTATTGCCATTCTCAGGCTCAGGGCACTCTACACTCATGAAACAATGTTTTGTGTGGGACATTTTTCTTCACTATCGGTTGCTTCACATTCACAGATATAGGAATTTGGGCTTATTAATTAGCATCCCTGTTTAATCTGTAGTTTAGTCTTGTATTTTGTCTAGCATTTAATCTGTTGTGTTCTTAGTGGTAAATCCCAAGTTTAGACTTAAAAGTTCAGGGGTAGCCCAGTGCTAAAGTTCATGACTTCATCACTGAGGCATTGGACTGTGGTTCAGAAGGTCCCAGGTTCAACTAAGTGCTAAATAAATAAAATTCAATAAATTTTTTTTTACATAGCACTTTTAATAATTTAACGAGATTATGCTCGCCTTGCGCCTCCAGGGTCCAGGTTCGCTTCCCGGCCAGGCTCGTGTGCATGGAGTTTGCATGTTCTCCCCGTGCTTGGTGGGTTTCCTCCGGGTACTCCGGTTTCCTCCCACACTCCAAAGACCTGCAGATTAGGCTGATTGGTGTTCCCAAATTGCCCGTAGTGTGTGAATGAGTGTGTAAGTGAATGTATCTGTGTGTGCCCTGTGATGGATTGGCACCCTGTCCAGGGTGTACCCTGCGTCGTGCCCTAAGTCTCCTGGATTAGGCTCCAGGTCCCCGCAACCCTGAATACAGGATAAAGCGGTATAGAGGATGAGTGAGTGAGTCAGTGAGTGTTCAGGCCATTTTCATGTTCGTGCCAAATCACAGTTCTGTCTTTGTGAAAAGCCCTTTTTCTAACCCTATGCAAAAGGGCACCATGTCCGTGACCGGTTTGACCACAGCCTCCTTGCCAGACCATCACCGAGCCTTAATGCCCGATACTAACTTCAGAGAACTCAACCTACGATTTTGGGGGGGTGACTTGGACCACCTATGGTACTCTGGAGTAGCATCTATTTGGGGGGGTTGTCTCATGGATAACCCCTGGAGGGCGCTCTGCACCCATAAATTAATGTTTTGTGTGGGGACTTTTGCTTCACTATCGGTTGCTTCACTTTCACAGGTGTAGGAATTTGGACTTATTGATTAGCATCACTATTTAAGCTGTAGTTTAGCCTAGTATTTTGTCGAGCATTGAATCTGTCATGTGTTGAGGGGTAAATCCCAAGTTAAGCCTTATATGTTTCTGCACTAATGCCTGCAGCATCTCCCTCTCCTGAAAAACAGTGGTCGAAGAAAATAACAATGTGTGCAATTTTTTTTTGTATGGTTCTCTACCTTGCATATGAGTTTGTTTTAGCCTCTATGTATGTAGCATTTCCTGAAAAAAAAAAAAAAAGGTTAAATGTACAGTCAGTTCACACAGTTACATGAGAACAAGAAAATGTAAAATTTCTTTTATGCATGCAATGGAACTTCCCTTTAAGCTATAAAAAAAGTTGCTTTGTTAAGAATAGGCATGCCTTTACTAATTTCAAAGGTCTTTGAAAACATTTACATAAAAGACACCCACTCATTTCAGGAAATCTCGGCTCTTGCCAACAGTTCACATCTTTTGTTTTTGTTAAAAATATGAAAGGAAATGAATTTGCTATCTAGCAAAACATCCTTGGGAGGTGAAAGTACTTTATGAAAAATAAAAGCAGAAATAAGATATCAAACGTTCTTGTTGAACAAACTTGCTTGTAATAAATAGAAAAGGACTCATTCAAGCAATTCATGCAGGTTTAGAAAACCTGTGATCAGTACAATTAGTATTGTAACCTCCTTTCATAGTCTAATAAGAATTCTCCAGTGTGCCACCCAGAACCTGGAATAAAAGAGGATCTTTTTTGTGATTGGGATTATGAAGTTGGCAATAATGAAGGGCAATTCACAACCAACTAACACTTTTTGATCTGCATGTTTGAGTAGGAAAATAAGGGCAGGTCAAATCAGTTCACAAGCGTAAAGGAATGGAACTGTTGCTGGTTTTTTTTCCATCTCCACATCAAGTTTCAGAATCATGCTTAGACTCGTTTGTGTGGATACAACATATGTATTTGAAGCAACTCATCTGATTTATTATTTTAAAATTGTAGTCTTTGTTATTACTACCTTCTTAAAAGTGCAATTGTGTAAAAAGTCAGTTATTCCCCCCAACGTTCAGAAGTCAGGTGCGAAAAAATAAATACACCTCATGTTTAATTCAGTAACATATAAAACCACCTATAGCAACAACAGCTTGAAGTAAAGCTTTTCTGTAGTTTATCAGTCTCTCGTGTCATTTTAAGAAGTTCTATCTCACTCTTCTTTACAACACTGCTTTAATTCACTGATGTTGGAGAGTATTTGTTTATGCATAGCTCACCTAAGACCTTGCCACAGCATTTTAATACGGTTGAGGACTGGAGTGTGACTTGACTATTCAAACACATTGATTTGTTTCCCCTTTGTCCATTCAGGTATCGATTTCCTGCTGTGCATTAGATGACTGTCCTGCAATGAATTACAATTTCAGGAGAAAACTGGTGGACAGACTCACATTTTTATCAAGATTAATCTAACAAAAACTGGAGTTCATCACCTCAGTGTCTGCACATTTCCCAGGTCCTGTGGTTAAAAAAACTAACAAAAAAACCCTCCTCCACCACACAACTCCACTCCTGGAGGGCCAGTGTCCAACACAGTTTAATGGTGTGCATATACTTTTTTTTATTATTATTTGTTTCCTTAGTTTTTGCTAATTATTGCACTGTGCATGATGACCAACCTTTACTCTTTGGTCTCAGCAGTTTAAAAGACATAGTATCAACTGTTTTTGATACTTTTATATATATATATATATATATATATATATATATATATATATAAAAGGCTCTGACACCCTCTTCTGAGAAGATTGGGGACAAACTAGAAGGCTCTCTCTTTTTCTTCTTTATTTTCTTCTGTCATAGTTCCAAACACTTCCTGTTTCACTCACCATTTTGGTTAATACCTGAGCACCCCACCCAGTGGGTTTCCACACTTCTGCTCTCTACACGGTGCTCTCTCCTCTCCTTCTCTGTTTAAACCAGACTTTAAATCAGGTTTCCTGATTGTGACTGTTCTCAGTCTGCCCCTTGTCAGTAACACAGTCTGCCTGTTGATACAGGTATTTACTAGATTTCTGGCTTCAGAACATTTACTTATTTCTTGGTCTGTCAGTCTGAGTCTTTGAATAACAACCTAGCAAGTGAAGTGTACTCTGTTTCTGTTCTGCTACAGCCGCCTGCTAATTATCAGTTCCTTCTCTGACTCTGACAAACCTCTCACTCCGTTCCAGTGTGACATCTTGATCAATTCATGTAATGATGCATTCTGCTTTCAGCCCTTACTCCTGAGCACAGTGAGCGTCTCCAGTCCTTCCACAGCCTCTATAGACGTTTCTCCCATCTCCATCTGTATTCCTCGCAATGGAAAAAAAAAATCCTTATCCTTACTCACTTGCACAGTTCATTCAATATTATTATTATTATTATTATTATTATTATTATTGCCTCTTTTAGAATAAATATAGAAAATACTGTATCTAGTGTCTTGCATTTGGGTCCTTTTCTGATCTAATCTGAAGCTATCTGTTTATAAAAGAAGTGTAGTTTCTTCTCAAATGACTGCATGCATAGGCATATCATTACAGGAGAGAAGGGGCGCCATCTAGTGGCTGTTTATCACACTACATTTCAAACCTTTATAAACAAACCATTAAAAGTCATTAATGCCATTGGTTTACATATTGTAAATATGATTGTAAGGATGTGCCTAAGGAAATTTCAGCACAGATGAGCAAGGTTTCTTATGTTATGTTTTATTTTTTGGCTGATCTGACTTCAACAGCATTTAAAACACAAATATAACATGTCTTAAGGACAGTTACACTATGTATCAAAATTTGTCATTAAAACCAAAATAAAAATAAATTATTTATTTATTTATTTTTATAAAATAAATTCTTGTCTTTTGTGTTTTATCATATTTAAAAATGGACCATACTATATACACTTGCTGGCTACTTTATTAGGAACATCTGCTCTTTTTTAAGTGTTCAGTTTTGTTGAGTCTACACCCCTTGTCAGTTCAAGTGTTTTTTATTGTCATTTCAACCAAATACAGCTGTTACAGTACACAGTGAAATGAAGCAGTAATGAGACTACACATAACTAAGCTATTACAACACACACCTACAGACAGTGCAGATGTGCAAATCGATAAATGACAGTACAGTGATGACATGTACACAGTTCTAGTGGATTATAACAATGATAATAAATGTATGTGCAAACATAACCACGCTGATTAGCAGCAATAATGCAGGTGATCAGTACAGTACAATAATTTGTTAACAACCCTTCAGCAGCAAATGTAAGAAAGTAACGTCCAAAAACATTTGAACATTTGTTTTTCGGTGGTGTTAGTCCAGTGCTTGGTCTAACTATGTGGGGAGTAAATGCTTCAGTAACTTTTTTCCATACAGCACAAGAGTGAAGAGTGTCATTGCGGGCTGCGTGCGGTCACACAGTAGATAATGATGGTGGCTTTGCGGATGCAGAGTGTGGTTTTAAAAAAAAGAAAGAAATTCATGACTGCAAGAGGATGCTCTCTGGACTCCTCTGTAAAATATAGTGAGGATGAGGTGGAGAACCAGCATTTCTCAGCCCTTAGTGTGGTCATGCTGAAGATGCTGCTCCAGATCCGAACTGATTGGATCTTGAAGTGAGGAAGTCTAGGATCTATTTGCTTTTCAGTCAGATGCTGAGGAGTGATTGCGTTGTAGGCAGAACTGAAGTTTATAAACAGCAATGTAGCCTCCAATTCCTGTTCTGTCCTTACAGGTATGAACTATGATGTGGTCTTCTCCTACTGAAACCTACCCAACTCAAGGTTTGTCATGATGTGTATTCTGTGATGCTTTTTGAGTGAATGTAGCCTTTCAGTCAGGTCAAACCAGCCTTACCAATCGTATCATTTCAACAACAATAACACATTTTCACCCAAAGAACTACACCCACAAGATGTTTTTTTTTTTTGTTTGTTTGTTCACGCCATTCTGTGTAAATCCCACAAAATGTGTATGATTTCTGTAAGTTCTGTCTCTTTTGGTACAATAAATATTGTAATTGTTATATTTTGAGTTCCTGTAAGATTTTTACTTTAGTTACATGTGTATCATATATCATATCATATATGATCATTTTCTTCCTGGTTTTGTTGGGTGTTCACCTCAACATGTGAAGTGAGATCTCTGAGACAGATTGCAGGCTTTATTCTTAGTGACCAGTGCCATCTAGTGGCACAGCAAAATCAATATTACTGTATTATCATGAGCTTATTAAAAAGATTTCTAATTTTACCAATACCCAGGCCAATTTTACATGAACACTACAGGTATTATTATGCATGTGTCTAAGTGGATGTTAAGGCACATGTATTTAGCAGTGAGGATGGAATAAAATACATGTGCCTTAACATCCACTGTGTGCATTGACTACCTTCACATTAGTTAATGTTTACATTTTTCAAGTGTATATCTAGAGCAGCTCCAAAACTGCAGGTCTTGTGGGATGTATCCAGGCTGCAGTGGTCAGGACATACCAAAAGCGGTCCAAGGAAGGAAAACTGGTGACAGGGTCATGGGCGGCCAAGGCTCAATGATGCCGTGGGAAGAGAAGGCTGGCCTGTGTAGTCCAATCCTGTAAGAGCGACTGTACTGGAGGTAGTGTGATGCTCCATGAAATGTTCTGCTGGGAAATCTCGAGTCCTCTGCCATTTACACGAATGTTACTTTGACATATACCACCTATCCAAACACTGTTGCAAACCAAGTACATTCCTTCATGGAAACAGTACTCCCTGGTGACAACATAATGAGTTTTTGCCACACTGCAAAAATGGTTCAAGAATGGTTTGAGGAACACAATGAGTTTGAGGTGTTGACTCGGACTTTAAATTCTTCAAATATCGTATCAGGTGTTCACTGGTGATTCCCATCCCTAATATACAGTACACCCAATTCCAGGATGCAAAAGTGTTTTTTAGCATTGTACAGCCTGGTCCAGTCACAATGTTGTTTTTGAACATAATCTATAATATAACAGTAATTCCCTAACAGTAACATATGAATGTCTAGTTGGAGTTACCGCTTTTACCTCAGGACACCTGTAGATAAGACTATCTTAGGTGGGTTTTACACACATGGCTGGTATAATGTTCTTTAAAAAAACAAGGTGACTCATTTTTTTATAGTATAAAAACCATAACCACCAAGCCTTTCCGGGCTCCAAGCTTTGCCAAGCCACAGTTTCAATTACATCAGTGTACAGCTTACATGGAGGTACAGATTACATGGCTAAGCTTTATCATTGTTCTACAAGGCTCTCTGCCAAATCTCGAGATATTGTGTTTCAAGTTTTGTACATCTGCTATTTACAGTATATTGCAGTAGTGTCAATTACGGTTGTATTCAAGACATGACATGCTTAATGTCAAACTTCATTGCATTATAATGGCAAATACTAACAGTTTTTTTATATACATTTTTGGGAGCAATTCATTATATTTATTTATCTTCTGTAACTACATATGCATACTCATAAACACGCGTGCTTCAACTCTTATTAAAAACGGCCATGCTTGAGATATGGGAGGAAAATACTTGCCCCGGAGGCAAACATATGAAATTCCACTGAGAGCAACTCCAGCTCAGGATCAAACTGGCAGAAATGTTAGAACTTGAATTAGGGCTCAGGGTCGTCACGGCTGTTGTTCTTTGCAACCTTTGTTTTTAAACTAGTCATATGTTGAGTACATACTTGATCCATTTTAAACCCTGATTTGTCCAATCAATCATCTGAATTGGACATTATTTTAAAAATCATGCGTCAATTGAATTTCAAAATTTATTTCTGATGGAGCTCTCAGTAATTTAGTGCAGTGTAATGGTCATGTTATGTGAGCAGTCCAAGGAAACTTTCAAATACTGTACAGTATACTTTCAGCTAACAGAACTGTCTGCATATGTTTCACATACAGTAATAAAACTGCTGACAATTTTGATATTATTTTCAAACAGCATGACCATTAAAATCATATGCTTAACAAGGACTGTGGCAGTTCTGTCCCACTCATCACCAGGGAAACTATTTCTTAGTGGTTCTCTCTTTACACAACACTTTACAATGTCTGTTAAACATCTGAATGCATTTTCTACATAATCGGCTAGATTTCTTGGTGTATTTCCGTCATGTAATAAACCAGTTATGATCATAAAATTTATGATTTGTGGTTCTCTACCGCCTGTACAGTCTTTTCTTGAAAACCACTGTTAAACCAACTGACATCAACCGGAATGCTGAACAGCTTTGTTTGCTGAACAGGGTTGTGTGTTGTATGCACATCTTTCAACTCGTACTCAAACTTAAAAGACAATTGCCTAACACAACCCTAAAAGAGTGATAGGCTTAGACATTATATTTAACTAGTGTGAACCCTAAATAGTAGATCCATGCCTGCAAGCTCGGTAAATAAACTGCTCTTTAGGATTCAACAGGTGCCACATCTCTTATGTAGGATCAAAGACATAAAAAGGAGTATGATTTCAGCTGGGACTTGAAAATCTCGTCAATTGATATTGTCTTATTATAGCTAAAGCATGCACAGCCTTGAGGCAGTAACAGTCATGCTCACCTTTAAACCTTAAGAAGGTATGATAAGCATACACATACTGTGCACTTCATCATATTATCTAACGGAACTAATATTTGTATAAGAGAAGCGTAGATCTACAGTAAGATGCGAAGTGATGTTGAGCCATTCAGCACTTTATAAACCAATGCTTGAACTGTACAGTACATACGTGGAAGCCAGTGCAGGACATATCTTTTCCCTCCTTTTACCTGGCAGCATTCTAAACAAGCTATAGCAACATCAGGATGAGTGATTAATACAGATGTGCGATTAACAACAACACTTAGAGTCTAAAATAAAGGTGTGCTTATTGTTTCCAGTTCAAACGATGACAAACATAAATAAAGTTGTATATCATGACAAGACTGAACCTTGATCATTTGAATAGCTTTAACTGGGCCACAGAGAATTTTCATTTAGTGTATGAAATTTTGAAAGGGTAATGAAATTGGAAGACCACAGTCCAAATGTATACCCCGAAAATATTTCAGTGGAATAAACCGAAAACAATAGCATTATAGAACTGTCTAACATAGTAGAGCAGATCAACACATGGAAATAAATTGCCATAGATCACAAATCAGTATGTCTTCTTGACATAGCAGATGATCAACATATTTAAATTATTTGAAAGTGCTAGAGACAAGCTTTTATTAATTTCACTCAAAAAATTATCTACAGGAAAATCAGACAAAAAAGTACAAAGACTTGCATTTATTCTCCCCACATCAAAATCAAAGCAGATGACTCATCTTTTCAGAGTCAATAATGCCGATATGAAACAAAACAAGTGCTTCGATTTTTCTTTCATGTATAATTATAAACTAATTATTAATAGTTAAGGATTGACAGGTAACTGTTATTACAATTCAGTAACGGTTGCTCATCCAGATCTTTGTACCCAACCATTTTATGTAACTGGACCTTCATAGGTTTTAGCTGAATGCACTGGTTTTATGCGCGGTTAAAGCACTGAACACAGCTGTAGCTTGTCACACAACATGATGTTTTCGATTATGAAAGGTGGATTGGGTGAGAGCCACTCCATGCACTAGTGATAGTGAAACTATGCTGCAAACACCGGCAGTAAAGGTCAGATGCAGGGAAGCAACTACAGCCTCAATGAATATACTGTAAAAATCAAGCAAGACACCACAAAAGCAAAAACCTCAAACTCTCCTTTGCATTTACTGTACCACAGTTGGCAGACACGCTTATTTCGAGTGACTTAGATTTTATTTCTTTATACATCTGAGCAGTCGGGGGTTAAGAACCTTGTTCAAGAGCCCAACTTGACGGTGCTGGAGTTTGAAACTCCTTCCCATCAGTAGTCCAATGCCTTAACAGGTGTACTAACCCTAACCTCTTTGTGTTAGAAAAATGTGTGGATTTTGTAATCACCTGCAAAGTCTGCAAAATAAGCAGGGGAAAGCACATCTTCAAAACGATGTTATTTTTTTTAAGTCTTTGATTGCAGATGTGCTGACAGGTGCACTGAGTGATTTCCAACTGGGGATTTCAGGTGGACTGTTACAACAGCTGCACATAATCTTGAAAATATCTGAAAAACATCCTGGCACTGTTCGAACTGTCCTAACATAGAAGCCTTTAATAAACTTTTTAGCACCTGCCGTGTTCGATGGTTAAATGTGGAGTTTTAGCTAACATTTTGTTTAATGTTTGTTCACTGAGTCATTCTCTGACTACAGAAGTGAACAGAATTGTGTCATATGAGATCATCGTAACCACCATTTAATAACCATACTGATGTAATCTAACAAACATGCCTGGGCATAGCAAAGGCACGTAACCAACATGGCTAAAGGGCGAATTATATAACAGTGAGAACTGGACAACTAATTCTACTAATCAATCAATGTTTTAAGATTGGTTATATTTCCTAAAACAGCATCATGACATTTCACTGCTTGTGTCACATCTCAAGGATGTTCACTGATTTCACTGCCTAATTCAAAACAACTACTACAGTACAGTAGTATAAGTGACATCACTCTATAAATTTTTACTCTATGTGGCAAAATACTGTTCAAGAATTTTGTCATAAAAACCCATCAAATAAAGATAAAAAAGGACCTTTAATGGGAAAGTACAAACAAATGCAAATACCATCTAAACAACATTCCACCAACCTCGTCCCATATCAACACAACATTCACACAATCTCATCTCATACCATCTACACAATATTCACACAATCTCATCCCATATCAACTACACAACATTCACACAATCTCATCTCGTACCATCTACACAACATTCACACAATCTCACCCCATATCATCTACACAACATACACACAACCTCATCCAATACAGTCTACACAATATTCACACAACCTCATCCCATATCATCTACACAACATTCACACAATCTCATCCCATTTATTCTACACAACATTCACACAACCTCATCTTGTACCATCTACACAACATTCACACAATCTCACCCCATATCATCTACACAACATACACACAACCTCATCCAATACAGTCTACACAATATTCACACAACCTCATCCCATATCATCTACACAACATTCACACAATCTCATCCCATTTAATCTACACAACATTCACACAACCTCATCTTGTACCATCTACACAACAGGCACACAACCTTATCCCACGTCATCTACACAACAGGCACTCCATGGAGGCATTCTATACCATCTACACAACATTCATACAAACTTGTCCCGTACCATCCAATACCGTCTACACCGCATTCACACAACCTCATCCCATATCAACTACACAACATTCACACAACCTCATCCCATATAATCTACACAACATACACACAACCTCATCCAACATCGTCTACACAACATTCACACAAACTCATCCAGTATCATCTACACAACATTCACACAACCTCATTCTATACCATCTACACAACATTCGCACAACCTCATTCCACATCATCCTCACAACATGTACACAACTTTATTGCGTACCATCTACACAACATTCAAACAACCTCATTTCACATTATCTACATATCAGGCACACAAACTCATCCTGTATTATCAACACAACATTCACACAACCTAAATCCCTATCACCTACACAACCTCACCCATATCATCTACAGAAAATTTACACAACTTATGCACCGTCATCTACACAACATCCACTACCCTCATCCTGTACAAAATTCTACACAAAAATCTCCACAAAATTCACAAGTATTCTGTAGCATCTATATAATGTTCTCATAACTCCATCCCGCGGTTTGATAAAAATAGAATTATACTGTAAACATGAAACATATATTGATGCATTGACACTGAGTCATTACCATACTACACAGATGAACACTCTAAATGAGATTACTGTTCTATAACCATGCTAACAGAGGTAATATGTCACTAACATGCCTCAACATGTTAACAATTCTTAACTCTACAATCTAACACACTTTTAAGTTTAGGTTTCATACAGAATCAATTTTTTTTTTTTTTTTGGCCTAGCCTTAGCCTTCTACCCTTAGCTGCAGTCATGGTATATAATCACTTTCCCTTTGATCATATGCTCATGACTGTACAGGTATAACTTTGTATGTAATGGCAATGCCAACTGCAGAGCCTTAGTCTGATGAATAATAGGACAAATAATTTTTTAATTGTTACAGCTATTTCTGCTATATAATTAGCATAAACCAACCTTTCTCATTCAACAATGTCCGTTTTCTGACCAAATGATG
Source organism: Leiocassis micropogon (assembly GCA_028565275.1). Taxonomy (NCBI): domain Eukaryota; kingdom Metazoa; phylum Chordata; class Actinopteri; order Siluriformes; family Bagridae; genus Leiocassis; species Leiocassis micropogon. Next base: position 6,595,295 of record JAOVVA010000010.1, read on the forward strand.
AGCTGGCTAGATATTTTAAAACAGTGGTCTACCTCAGCAGGACTTCCCCAGTCCTGTTTCTGATTTACACACTAAAATGTCAAATAATTTCTGTCACCTTGCTGACAGATGATGGATGAATGATCAAGCACCCCACTCAACAGTGGTCCAGTAACTTAATGGTCTTTATCTTAATGAGGTAGAGGTAGAAGCTGTACACCAACAACATGCAGTTACATACTGTAGAAAAAATATAAGTTGCACAATCCCTTGTTCCACACTCCAAGTAGTGCCTTTGATCAGGGGTTATAAAGGGATTTGAGATTCAGCCTTGTGTTAGAAGCTACTTAGCTTTGCAGCTTGTGTTAGCCATGAACCGACTTCTTATTTAAGAACGACTGCAATTATTAAACGAAGCAATTAAGAAGTGGACAGTGTTGTTTAAGAAGACTTAACACCCTCAGGTGTTTACTTACTTTACTTACTTTTAACACTAGGACATTTAAATAGTTGATACAGTCAAAAACAATGTTTTCAACAATTACTAATCTTACATTAGTAAGCATATTGCAAAACAAACAGGAAGTACAATATCAAGTCAGTTCACTGTTTGTGTGGCAATATGCTAATAATATGCTTACTTAATGTTTGTGTTGCAACATCCATATAAATAAGCGAGTTTATATTTTAGTTAATCTACTGATATTTAAAATATCGGTGTTCAGTAAGTACGAGTTCACTGTCAGAAGCATCAGACATTGTTTGTTTACTGAGGGAGGCCACATATAAAATGATTCCCTAAGGTATAGAAACTTAATGCTGAGCCAATTACATGGTTTAAATAATTATAATAAGATTGCATGATCTTCCCATGCTTGGTGAGTCCCCTCAAGGTGCTTTTGTCTCTTCCCACGGTCTGAAGTAGTGCTGGGCGATATGACCTTGAATTAGTTTCACGGAACAAATCAATATCATTGAACATTTATATACGCACACAAAATGGAAAAGATGATGATTTTTTTTTTCTCTCTTTCTCCGTCACAGTTCACTGATAAGGTTTGTAGGGTAAATATGAGCAGGGATTATTTTTCTAATGAAAGATTACTACTATTATTATTATTATTATTAATGAAGGCAGCACAGTGGTATAGTGGTTAACACTGTGTCCTGGCACCAACAAAGTCGAGACGTGCAAAGACATGCAGTTTAGGTTGACTTTTTCTCAAATTGCCCGCAGTGCGTGTGATACCTGCAATTAATGACCCTGTACAGGATAAGCATTATAGAAAATAAATAATAACTGACATGGGCAAGATTACATCAATTAGAGGTGAATGCTGGTTTTGATTAATTTTTAATTAATTGCCCAGCACTAGTCTAAAGACATCCAAAGTATGCTGGAATCGCTCATAGTGTATGACTGGATGTGTAAGTGTGTGTGTGTGTGTGCGTCCTGCAATAATTTGACAACTACTTAAATTGACCCAAGGAAGATCAGTCAAGGAAGATGCCTTGACTGGCAAGGGTTAATCCACCAAGAAATGACAAAAAAAAGAGTAGACCGTAGGAGTAATAAATTATTAAGTCATCCAAGTAATATCAGTTTTGCACATTCAGAAGAATATATTTGCTGTGATTTGGCAGACTTTGAAAATGTTAAAAAAAATATTAATCTGTCTGACATACTTCAGTGGTGTTGTCAACTTTCACCCACACCCACATATTCTACACAGGCTTCCCTGTGTGACTGAAACTTTCTACTTGCCAAATAACTTTTCCCTAATATTTCTTTTTTCCACACTGCTAAGATTGAGGAAAATTATTTGGTCAGTAAAAAATGTACATACATATATAAATATATGCAACAATCAATTAAGAAATAGGTTCCTTACACTGAGCAAGTGTACACTAAAATTGCCCAGTCTGTTAACATTTCAGAGGAATAAGGTGGAGGCAAGTGTTAAAGTTTTTTTTTTTTAACCCCATTTAAGATGACACCCAAAACATTCGTAAGCAATCCAGTACTTATTAGCAGCTTTGTTAGAAAGCAGATTAAAGCCTGTTAGAAAGCTGTTTAGTATTATTATACACCCGAGTATATTCTGCATATTAGTCAGAAATAGCTTATTCAGAAGAAAGTTTAGAGGATGTCGGAGGAAGAACATTTTTTTTGTCAAATCAACACATGAATGAAAAATTACAAATTATTTTATACATTTATTAATTTTTGGTAACTGCTTAGTTACAGTAAGTCACATTCATACCTTGGGGTGTATTAGAGTAACAAATCAGTCTACATGTGTTTGGGCAGGGAAATCTGCAGGAAACCCCACATGGACATAAGGACAAATTCCACCCAGAGTAAATCAAGGTCAGGACTGAACCCACAACACTAAGCTGTGAGGTGCGAACACTATGAAAATAACAGGATGTTGAAAATTATAGAAATGTATACTTTAACAGCTAGTTTACTAAATAACTAAACTAAATAAAAACTCTTTAAAAAGTGCAAGAATGGACATTTGGTCTACACTATGTAACAATTTGTCAGGCACTTAAATGCTAGAAATAAATGTTTTTAAGGCAAGGTGTGGCACAAGACATGGTTGATTATCTCATCATATATGACATAAGATGTTAATTATATTTTATAATACCATTTACTGTGTCCTTGAGAGTATATCTGTCTGCCTGTATATTTCAGCAAATCAACAGAATTAAACTTAACTGACCTCCTAATAGGCCAGTTTAGGCTGGTGTTTTCTCTTTAGTTGCATCCTCACAAGAAGGACCAGTTATATTCTTTAACAAAAATGTTTTACAATGCGACCAATTTAACATGGTGTGTTCTTGTAAATGTTAATCAAGAACATTAAAAATAGAATGGCACATTCATACAGAACCATGTTCCTTGAAATTATTATACAACCACTGGCTAGAGCTAATTTATGCAGAAACCCCAAAGATGTGTAACATATTTCCATGGCAAAAGTAGCCCATTTGGCCCAAAATGACACTTGTGATTCAGATGCTACTTTTCTGAAAGTACTAGAGGGCTTTTCCCTATCTATCTGCCATCTTTCACTCTCACTATTTTCTTTCCACATACTGGAAAAGTTATGCAAAAGTCAAAGGCAATCCAAGAAAAAATATATTAAAGTGTTATAGGTAAAAATAGCTGTCAAATAAAATCACAAACAACATAAGCACAGATACACAAGCACAATTCTGTTGTACTACTGTCTAACATGCCAAGATTTCATTACAGCACATTTTTAGAAATCAGTTATAAGACACACTGTATTGCATAAGACATATGCATTGTATGAAGTAATTTTGTTCCAGAACAAAAAAAAACATCAACATGCTCAAGTCCTCTGAAACCTGTTATATTCATTTATTCGATTACCTAATGTTCGTCCCATCCAAAACCATCGTTTTGCATTTGCGTAGAGATGGTTAATGGCCATGCTCAAAGACTAAAACCACACTGAAAACCTGAGTGTTGAGCTGACAAAGTTCTTGTTCTTGAGAGTTCGTGAGAGGACCTAGGAGCGTGGACAGCGTGGAGAAATATCTTTGATATCTTTTGAGTTCTATGATTTGAATTCATTAAGCATTAAATGAGAATCCAATGACAATGAACAAACGGGATCGTTTTAAAAACAATACACCTTTTCACCCCTTTTTGTAGAATTAATTTTATATTATTAAATTTGCACCTGACCGTACACTCTTCTGTTACAGGACGTGCTTTTTTTTAATCATTAACATCACAATGCCCAGTGACAGGGCTGCATCATGGTGTTATGATGTGCTATAATATTTTCCTATAACTGCATATCTTAAGGTTTTATATTTCTGTCATACCAATATGACAACAGCAGCAATTTATTTATTTCTTAATGAACAGAACATATACTTTTGATGTTTAGCGTTACATTTAATGTCGTGAATCATAAATTAGCTCAGTGTTAGTTATAACAATTACTTTCTCTTCTTCTCCTTCTCTGTAGATAATAAGAAGAAGGAAAATTAATCAACACCCTCTGCTCAATTGGATTAAAGAATTAATAATTTTTTTTAGACCTTCTGGAACATTAATGTTACAATATACAAGTCAAAAGTATGTAATTTTGATCAAAAGGATATGTTTGACAATCCCAAAAGACATCTTTGTATCTGAATGTATTTAAAGAAGAAAGTCTTTAAGTGTATTTGGTTAGAAAAGTCTCTTCTTTAAATGCATTTGGATACAATTATGTATTTTATAATCTTTGGTTAAAAGATTCTTGAAAGGATATAAAAAGTGTGGTGTTGAGGTTTCACATGGTAGGAAGAGCCTTAGTAATGGTGTTTAGCACTTTCAGTTTATGACACTAAGGTAAGATGGATAGAGATAACGAGCGGAAAGAAACCCCCTGGAGAAGTGCAAATTGCTTTTCCGTGACAGGTCCAGTGACACAGATCAGCCCAGGACACCCACTCTTCTAAAGGGTGCCAGAGAGGCTTTTCCCTGATAATGTGTACTTTTTTCAATCTCACTTTTTTTCCCTACACATCTATGACATCATTAAAGGGCAGCAAGGGCACCCCTAGCCACTAAACAATACCCAAAACTGTCAATTGTCACAACATATTGTGCAATATGTCACAACAGATTGTGTAATAGTGTAACACAACAACACTTTCACCTAACACCTTCACTGAAAAATGCCAGGACAAATATACACAAAGAATGCAATTAAGAATGTAATTTAAAATGATTCCAAGTTGAATTAATGAGATTGAGACAGCATTTATGTAAAAGTACATGACTTTCCTCATGATTACACTATAAGCTATAAACAGTAGTTACATTATTAGTATAATCATATCATTACATTACATGTTTCCCTTACATTAGCTAGCTAAATCCCATGTCATTGCAACATAAAAAAGGTTTCTTTTCTTATTAGGATTTCAACCTGCAATTGGTTTTTAGTGATATACTTACAATAGGAAATTTAGGCCAAATGTTTGGCTGTAATTAAAAAAAAAAAAAAAAAAGGTTTATTCTGATTTCATTGCCGTAAAAAAAATTTTTTCATTGTAACAAATAATTGACAAGATGTATTTGTGTGGCAGATGATCCACATGACCTAAGCAGAATAATAAAGGAATTAAAGAGATATGAGGAAACTAATACATAAATGTAAGGACAATTATATAGAGTTTACTGTAGGGAGTGTCGACATTATAAATTAAACATTTTAACTGCGCACAGATTGAGACGTGTAGTTATAAATGATTATATTCATGTCATGTTGGGCCTCATCATACAACATTTACCTCATCAGGTTACATCATTCCTAAATCTGTGTGTCTTACTTCTGTGCCACAGCTCAGTCAACAAATTTCTATTTTGTACCATGCTGCATATTTACACTAAGGATTTCAGAGGCATTAGAGTCATTTGTCCATGAACGTATAACCTTTCAACCACTACAGAGGTGGAAATGACCCTGTGGTTTAGGCTCACTCATAATGAACACAGAAGATTTTTTTTTATGGGCAATTCATTTTTGATTGATTTAAAAGAAAATCCTACAAGTGGCCAGATAAGATATGATACTACGTATCACACCCAAAGGTTAATCTGACTCAGTGGGATGCCCCATGTAGATCTAAAGACACATTTTCCATGTTACCTTCTTGTACCTGAGTTAAGTTCGAATTAGACTCGTCAACAATTTTTTATTAATTAATTTTGATACTGTTCAATGAACCCTGATGATTTGTGTAAATTATTAAACTGTATAATCACTAATTTATTTAGCATTTATGAAAGGAACTTTAAGTGTCCCCAGAGAGTACGCTCTAATAGTTAACTGCAGTATACTGATCTTTTTTACTTTCCTGCCACAGAGAGCAGTTCCTTATTTCATTAACATGAGCTGTACAGTTTTTCATCCAATTAATGCAGCACTTTGTGAGTCATGCTAGCAATTCATATAAAAAAACTGAAACATAAAGAAAAAGCTACATCCCAAAAGAATAGGACAGTAGAAGAAATATCTGAAAAGTGTAGTAATTCTGAGACTAAGGACTAAGTTAAGCAAAATCGGTCCTGTACAGGATACTAGAACTATTCATGAATTAGCAGATGATAAAAACATGGCAAAAACAGAAAACGTACTGGTGATTTTTTTCCCCCCTAAATTTTTTAAGGTAAATTCTCTCCTCCTGATTGACAATTATGCTTTCTAAAAATTTTTAGAAAGCATAATTGTCTCGAAGCTATGAGATTTTATACAGACTACACTCAACTGGACAATGGGGAACAAGGCAAGTTGCAGCCTTTAGAAGACTTTAAGTACTCAATGTGACGCAAGAAAATGTTATTAAAAATGTGAAAAAAGAAGAGAAGAAATTGAACTGCTTCCATGTACATGACTGGACACAACTGTCCACTATCCAATAGTTTTTTACCTACAGGCTGGTGTAGATGCATAAGTGTAAACGTTCATCATTCCCAGTTAACTTGTGGTGGACCATGTGCCAGAAAGTAAAAACCGACTACAAGCATCACTCATCTATAAACCCCCTTTCTGCATCGTAACAAATACGCATTAAAGCAAATGCATAAACCAGATTCTTGACTAGTGGCCGAATGCATTATATGAAAGTAGTAAATCCATGCATGTGATTCATGCAGTTTACTTCTTACATTTAATATATTTTATTAAAATATTATGTTCTGAATATTTTAATATTATGTACTAAATGTTAAAATATTGCAATAATAAATTAGCAAGGGCTTTTAGCCATTATGAAACATCTGGAAGGCAAGCTGCTTAACAGTTACTACGATGATGACTTAATAACAACGAAGACAGATCTAGATGCTAACAGGTAACATTCTTTACAAAACCAAAACAAATGGAATCAAGAAAGTTAGAACAGAACCTACAGAATTAAGCAAAAAAAGGCTTGCTGTCCAAAGAATTTATAGAAGTGAAAACAAAATAATTCAGGGAAAGAAGGGAAAACAAGGAAAGGACAGAAAAAACTGTAGCCCGTTAAAACTCAATAGTGGTCACTTTTCTCCCATTTTTCCATTTGCTTTTAGCGCATCTTTAGTCATATGCTTCAAATGATCACAGTAACCCAAAAGCTGGGTTTCCCAAGACAAGGGGAAACCCCGTTTGTGCTACACATTCACATAACCACTCATCATAACACATGCGTACCTGAGCCTGTTTATCAGTTATGTCATTTCTAAATCTGAAAGAGTGCCAGCACATTACATAGAAAATAGCGTAGACATATAGAACAGATTATTTCAAACGCATCATCATGACACATTTACCTGTACCAAAATAGTGTCAAAGAATTTTTATCACGCTCTTTTTTGTCACTCTCAGTTAGCGACTGCCAGAGCAAGGAAATGTTTTTTTTTTTATCTTCCTCTAGATGGACCACACACTCTCTCTCTCTCTCTCTTTTCCCTTACTCACACACTCACTCTGTCTCTCTCTTTCACACACACACACAAACAAATGAAGGGGAGGGGGTGAGGGAGAAAATCCCAACAGTCATCAAAAGGGAAAAAAAAAAATCTATTGCTAGCTGATTACATTGCTAATATCTGCCCACCCATTCATGTTCCACAAAGACAGTATAAATAAAGAGACCCGGTATCACTCAACTAGAAAATCTCTCAAACTTGTACTGAAGACAACACTGAAGAGGAATTATTCAATTGACACCATGTCTCTACACTGGATTCTGATGCTGACTGTGACTCTGCTGCACTGCCTTACAGCTGCCCCCATCAATAAAGACAAGGTTGAGGTGAGATATGATGACATAAAGGACCTTATCGAAGAACTGAAGAAAATGGGCTGTGTAAGTATTTTACTATAAACTCTATCAAGCCAGTATTTATTTCATCAACTTTATTTAATAGACCTACTATGGCACATTTTAATGATGTCACCTCTTATCTTATTACAGAGTGCAACTGATTCAGCTTTCTACAGTCCATCTGGCAGTAACAATGTAAGCAACTAACATTTCACTGCAATAAATTGTTTTCTGACAAGCTACCTGAAAAGTCACACAGGAAGAAGGTTACTACAAGAATGACAAATTCTAAGATAGTAGTGTGTTCACCCGTTTTCTGAAAATAAACCAGGGCAGCTTGAAATAAAAAAGTGAACAAATAAATCTTGCTCTGAAATTGACTAATTAATTACAATGAGCTTAAATTGACAAGGTGCAAGAGGCAATTGTGGACTGCTGTCTTTTTTCTACTGGTGGTAACATTTCCATGTTTTCTCTCCTTTTCAGTGCGCCATCAGTGCTCTGAATTGCTCCATTCAAGAGCTGGAAACATACAAAAGTGAGTGCGAAAATAGCACTGATGTCAACCATGCCGACCTTGTCAACACTGTCAACAGGCTAAAGGAGAGCATAGAGATAGTGGTACCGAAACAAGTAAGTGTTTTTTTTTAAGTAACTGTAGATTGGCTTAAAAATACATATAAAAATACAGTAAAGACTGATAATATTAATAATAATTCAGAAACTCTGCTAATTGGGTCTCTCTTTGTTTTTCTTAGAATTCTACGAACTGCACCTGTGAGGGGTCAGAACAAAAGCCATATGACGGATTCCTCAATAACACCCTGACCCTGCTCCAAATGCTGAACAGCAACTGAGTCTAAAAAAGAAGCCTAAGTGACAATGTTACCATGTAATAATTGTATGGAATTTTCCTGATATTAGCTTGAAAAAGGTTCTCCAAGACTGTCTGTGGTGGTATCTACTGAATGTAACTTCCATGAAGGAATTCTATGAACACAGTTCTCTTTCTTGCTGTGCGGGAAAAGCACTAATAACTTAAAATAAGCTTTTTGTGGATTGTTTTGATATTTATCTATTTATATATTTATTTAAAATATTTAACTTTGTTGACATCTGATGTGAAAAATAAAGAGATGCTGTTCTATAAGTTGAGTTGCATTTATTTAAACTTAACATATTATAGGATCATCTTCCGTCAGTTTATATAGCAGACCCTTTTAATTACCTGGAAAGCAGCATCACATATGTGGATTGTCAAAGTTTCACCAGGGGAGATCCTAAAAACTGACTTAAAAAATAAATAAATAAAATAAGCAAGTAAAAAAAAAAAATGAGGCAGTTTTAAGTAGTCCAAGAGTTTGTTAGCTGTTCCACTGTGGACATTAACATGACGTCATAGGGAAAGCCCCTAGTGTATTTAAAGGTAATACGTGGCTACGAGACCCGAACACGGAAAATGAAGTTACCTTTACCCACTCTTACCAATAATACTCATGCCCACCATTTCCATATCTGGACACGACCTTTATCATTCTTATTAAACATCACACATCAAGCTCCACCCTGCCTCCTAAATCAAGCTTCCACTTTTAACACAGATCAAAAATCTTTGTATCTTGCTTATTCCCATTCTACAAAGGCACCAGAAAGTCTTTTTGCAGACTCCTCTCAGTCTTACTTTCACAAAGCTTTATAAGTTGTGAATGAGTCAGTCATGTTCCAAGGGAAATAACTGCCCTATATCAATGCAACAAAGAGCAACAGAACTTGTCTGAGCATCAAAATTACTGGGAAATAATAGGTCGACTGACTTTAAAAGCATGATATTATTATTATTATTATTATTATTATTATTAAATGCGCAGAAAGAGATTCCCTAAATTTTCATTATTTCTACTTCAAACGCAGCAAAATAAAAATTTACTGGAAGGAATTTACTACACAATAAGCCTCCTTTTAACAGACGTTTGTTGGTTTCTCAAAAGTAACACCCGCCTATACAGGAAATGATTTGAAGAATAGCATTCAATATGTTTACTATGCCACCTAAAACTAGACAGAGAGGAAAAGGAAATAGGAAATCGTCAAACATTGGCCCCTAACGTACTTTAGGCTTAAGATGTCTACTGACAGCCTGGAATATAAATATAAAAAAAGTTGCGCCTATTTGATTTTAAGGGTACAAGCCCCACCCACTGTCAATGTCGGCATTTACCAGATCTCTATATGCGCGTCACATGGATATTACCCAAAGTATCTTCGTAAAAAAAAATTAAAAAATTGATTTCCCTATGCATGGAGAAAAAGTTATGACGTGGGTGCGTATCCGCATCATATTATGATCAATATTTCCCTTCCAAACATGTGCTGCAGCAGAAAGTGACTCTATGAGCAATCAAATATTACAATAAATAATTAGCACTGATAATAATTAGCACCTGAAATCACACATGCTTGAAGTCACTTATATTTAGTTCTTGTTAAAAAAAACAACAGGGTGTGTCTGAGACAAACATCTCATACAATATGTTTGTTTATTTAAACATAATAATAAAAACCTTTAATACCTTAATTGTTAATTAATGGCAACGAGTAACGACCCAACATCACCATTTGTAATGAGGTTTAACAATAATGCATGTTATTTATTATCACGTCTATCGGTACTAAACATGCCATGTAATCCCAAGAAAGTTAGTTAATATCCTTCAATATATAACGTGGGTGTCATATTTTCAGGGCAGAGAACTCCATACAAATTCACTTTTAAGAGTTTGTTTGTTTTTGTGCAAAGGGCAAACAGCTTCCTGTATCATTTAACTATATTACTTACATTAAACTATATAAATAATTACTTAGAAAAAAAAGAACACTGTACACTGTACTGTACAGCCTTCAACCAAAATCTGGCTCACTGCACTTGCTGATCTTACAAGCTTTAAATAACATTAGATAACCGTAGGAGACAGGCAGGAAACAATTATATCTTTCGCTTGCATCTGATTTTTTTTTTTCCAGACTCATCAACGCAGTTCCACCAAGTCATTTTTGTGCTGCATTATAATCATATATGAGGAGTAAAGCATTATTATGAGAACTGCCCAAGCTGATTATTTCCTATGTCTCTGCACACATACACACACAGCAGGCACTAAGCTAAAGGAAAATGTCATGCATAAAGCAAAAGCACAAAGGGCCTACAGAATAAAAGATCAAGTTGGTTATATACAGCAAAAACGTTACTTTATTATAAATATGAACATTACTATAATCTTCAAAGCTACCTGTGCATGCCCAACTCTTCTTCGCTTGCAAGCAAAAAGTGAAGAAGTTTATGATCCTGTCTCTTTCACACACACAAAATATTGAAGGCATCTAGTTGCAGTATCACTTTTGACAGGAAGTCGAGGTTTCCTGTGTACTACTAGTAACAAGAGAGGACGCGCGCTTGCCTCAGGCCCTAACCTTTCGAAACTAACAGCACTACTTCATAAAAAAACACTTACCTCACCTCTACCTTCTTACCCTGCTGATTAAAAACAAACCTAATTTTAAATGGATTTTTAACTAAAATTTAT
>JAOVVA010000010.1:6615072-6626994 GCA_028565275.1 Leiocassis micropogon
ATCTTACTTCTAGCTGAATGCGGTCCTATGACTAGAACTTCTGTCTTATCAGGATTAAGCAGAAGGAAGTTAATTAGCATCCAATCCCTTATGTCCTGCACACATTGCTCAACTTTAGTAAGCTGGTTTTTCTCATCTGGTTTTGCTGAGACAAATAACTGTATAACATCAGCATAACAATGATGCAAAGAGGGTATATTTAAGTTGTATAGTTATTGGATGATGTGCACATACTGTGCCTAGTGTCTTGCATAGTGTCTTGTTTTGTGTTGGTCTTTACTTTGAGAGAGCCACAAACAGCCGGACTCAAATTCCTTGTAAAACCTTATACTGAATTATGGTTCTAATTTTTTCAGCCAGGTCCCCTGTGCCACATATCAGAAGAACCAGTCATTAACATGTAAGTCATAGAGAGACCCAGTGACAGACATATGATAGGAAATACATTTGTATTTTCCAGTTCAACAAAAGGGTTTCAGCAGACACAAGCTGTTTGGATGTCTGGATTCAGGGTAAAGAAAGTGTTGCACAATAAGGGGTATGGGAAGCTTCTCATTCACTCACGTCTATACTGCTTTATTCTTTAAACAGACACAGGGGGGCCTGGAGCCTATCCCAGAAGACTTAGGGCATGAGGCGTGGCAGACCCATCCATCCCGGTGCCAATCTATCGCAGGGCACACACATATACACACACAGTCACACACTACGGGCAATCTGGGAACGCCAATTAGCCTAGTCTGCATGTCTTTGGAAACCGACCTTGTACCCTAAGTCTCCTTAGTCCTGAGGCAATCGCCAGAGCCCTGTGTGTAAGGCAGTAATTGGACATCAGTTAATTTTTCTCTCTCTCTCTCACACACAAAGATCCAATATTTTGGAATATTGGAATAGCCAACAGGAAAACAAACATAACTCTTTCCTCAAATTTTCATTTGAACCGTCTGTTTAAAACTGGTTAAAAATCTCAAATGGCATTAAATTTTTTCTCTTACCTAGCTATTATACCATTCAGTGGTGTTTTCATTCAGTCAACTTCATATCAATGTCAAAAGAACACCATCCAATTACTGGAACTGATCCAGTATGTACTGTAGCTGTACAACTTTTCATCCAGTTCTCCCATACCACCCTGTTGCCACATTGCATTCACTGACATCCTGTAGTGACTTGCATCATAATTCAAACACTGATGCTTTCCAACGGACCAATGCTCACCTGTTTTAGATCTTTTATTGCAGCCCGCTCTGTACCATGCTTCCTTTAAGACTCTATAGTAGCTCTGCTTGCCTGGACCTATCATCTCGCAAGGAAGACTTGCAACTGTCATCGAAACTGGGTGTTACAACAAACTAACTCCGATTGTGTTTAGATTAAGAGTAGATATTATCTATCACTTCAGCAACACCCATAAACAAACACATTGTTATTCATTTAAAAATCTGGTGGTTTGTTTTCTTAGTACTTTTAGACTCAAAATCCCTGAACTACTGAGCTAGCTGAAAATACGCATTTGTTAGTTATTCCAAGGCACTTCTGTAAGTTGCTTGGTATAATGGCATCTGTGAAGTGCCATACATATAAAATTAATTCATTACGGATTAAATAAATAATTCACTATATGATTCTATGGACTGAAACTCCTCTGTTTCCATACCAAACATTTCCCTGAGGAAGGTGATGATAATGAACGGGCAGTGTGGCGCTCTTCAACCGCTGAAAGAAAATTTAGACTCTTGCTGGCCAAATTGTTGGGTCTTCCTGATTAATCACGTAGTCCATGTGAAGTCCTCTGTGATGTGCATATCAAGAAACCTGGAGCTTCTGACTCTCTCCTCTTCTACCTTTAATTGAGTAAAATTTTAACACTGGATCCGTATTTTACTTACAGTAAAGATGTGTAGTTATCTATAGTTTTCACACCTTGGAGCAGCCAATCGACCCTCCAATATGATTTGGATATATTTTGGAATTCATGAATACATTTATCTGTAACAGCAGCTCTAATCTGGTTTGTTTTTTATAATACCTTCGTCTTTATGAACTTCATCTTTTTGCCTTCTTGGGTCTTGTTAGTGTCAAAACCTGACATAAAAAGTGACTAAAAGTTTGTGGCAAACCTTTGTTTTGTGCAGGTAAAATATTTATTAATCTTAATGAAGGCCAACAGAAGCAAACCTGACTTTGGCTAGCTAAAATTTCTCAACCCACATAAAAGAGACCAGGCTTTTTTCAAAGAATGTGACATTATTTATTGTATGCATTATGATTAGAGTGGCTGGAAATTCCCTGCTCCTGTTGGTCACTGTTCTACATCTAGAGGCCCGAGCACAGTAAGAAAAAAAAAAGATCCACCAGTGGAAACTTCCACTCAATTTCACAAAAGGGACAGCAATTCTTAAATGAAAAAAGCACTGTGCTATACAATCAGCCAAGTTTCGATTTGGTGCTTGAGGTTTATGCACATGCAGCACCCCCTTGGATAAGTAAGAACTATGCCTCGATTAGTTGAAGTATGAGAGGAAATGACATATGAATAAAAGTGAAAGGGTTGGTGGTCTGAGTAAATGCAGAAAAGTGAGGCCTTCACTGTAGGTAAGGAAAGGGAAATGGTGGGGTTTTTTTTACACAGAATTTACTGAAGAGCAATCAAAAAGGACAGTTGAGTTTATCTTTATTTTTTCAACAGCAATCTGGCCAACATACATGCAATGAATACATATATAATACATTAAATTTCAGTCTGAGGACATGAGATGCAATTAACAATAAAAAACAAATTAAATATTTTTACAAATTTTGTATGATTAGTCTTAGACCCGATTTTTTTTAATGTCATGAATTTTATTTTTATTAATTATTATTATAATGTAGGTGTACCATCATTCCATTTGGAAAGTGCATTTTTTTTTCATAATCTGCCATGGAGATTTTATCCTGAAGTGGTAAATACAATCCATTGAAATGGAAAGCATGTGGTGAATTTGATAAATGCAAAACTTCCCATAGCTATGGAAACAATTATCAACCACTGCTAGAAGACCAACTAGTCACTACCCTAAGCGGTTCTCAGCGCTCAGCAGGGGAGTTCCCTCATACTTCATGTGTTGTATACCAAAGTAGGCATCCCTGTGGACATATTTGGAGGTTCTAAAAGAATATTCATGTATATTGTCTGGGTGGGTTTTTTTTTAAGAATTTGTTTGTAATGAGCGAATAGATGTGCTCAGTTTATAGAAAGAAACATACAACGGAAGCACTTTTCACCTCAATGGCAGAAAGCCCACACATGTGCATACGCACTAATATCAGTGCCTGGAAAAACCTCAATACGAATGTGACGCGTTTTGTTTCCATACACAAACATTTACGTCTGAACTTATCAACTGAGATGATGCTCTGGTCTCACTGTCCTATTTTACTGTACATGCATCCAACACTTATAAATAATGCCTGCTATCAGTGAGGGACTGGGTATGTGTTAATAATCTACACACTGTTGATGTAAACAACTCTGTGGTTGTGTGGCACGCAACCATAGTTAGTTGATTACCCTCCTTCCCCTAAACGGTTTTATTTTCACTCACATTTGTCCTGACGATTTAGTCATAAGAGGATTTAGGTCGGCAAGGTTGGTGTATAATACATTCCATTTCCGTATGGGAACATTTAAAGAAATGATGAATCATCTACTCTGCCATCAGAAATCGCTAAGCGGAAAATAAAAATTTATTTCCGATTATTGCTTGTGTGTTGACCGAGCCTTGATTCCCCTATTCACTCTTTAATAGTAACTAATTTGTACATTTTTACCTGATATAGGTCTAACTACATATGTAAATTATTTTAGGATTCTAAGAAAATTGTCTATGACTGTATGGGGTAAATGGGTAATTCTTTCTAGTAAAGTGTCATGCTTTAACAAGCACTACTGAACAGTAAACTTGAGAAACAGCAAATTAAATACTAATACTGTGTATAATCGACTGTGTCAGAATGATGACATAAAATAGTATATAGCTATACATTAAGGTAAGTTATACCATAGTGCTGCCAAATTCTTTAGTGTGATTGGTCAAAATGCACTAATTCATTTCCTATAGTAGCCCTATATACTGACAATGGTGCTGTGTAATTCACCTCACAGACGTATACTAACGCACACATACTAATAGATTAGTTTTCTATAAGAACTGCTCATTCTCCGAGATTTGTAATTTGTAGATGTTTCACATAATTTAAGACTAACCATACAATTTTTTAATGTTTTATTTGACAACAAAAATATATAATCATGATGTGGTGAAGTTTGCTGCCAGGAGATAATTGTTTAATATTTTTGGAAGCAGTCCAAACTTTTTTGTCAGAATTGTCTGTCACAGGACATCATCTGCACAGACAAGCTCAACAGTTTCTAGTTAGCCTATCATGGGTCTCTAGAAGCTCATGCAAGTAGAAGGGGCGGATAGCGCTTTCCTCTGAGCGCATTACGCTGTCCCCATCACTGCATGAGCAGCAGTTTTTACCCTCCCTGGTTGGTACTTGTGACTTTGACGGGAGACAGCCCTAACAGAGAGACTGCTGGGAATTGACTGTGACCAAATTTTTTTAAGTATGCTGTATTGTTTAATAAACATAAAAATATAAATAAAGATATAAAGTTATCTAAAGGTAATGACTTCATAAAACCCTGTGGGAAAACAATGCCATGTTTGGGTAGTAAGGGTAACTTACTTCCTGTAGGGCCACATCACACCATTCAGTCTTTACCTATTGTCCCATAACAATACTTCTTTCACAGCTCTAGTGTGAAAATAATTCCTCATGCTCCCAGCACAACTTTTTCATAGTCTGAATCCTGAATTATGTCTGTGCCATAAGGGCAGGAAAACTCAATGTATATGATCTGGTCATTCAGTACGTTCAGGTCGTCAGCTGACTTCATTTTATCGCCACACAATGTTGCTGAGTCTAGACCTGACCAACTGAAGCAACCCCAGCTCATAACACTGCCTCCACCAGCTTGTACAGTGGTCACTATACACACATCACTTCATGCGCTTTTTCCATTGCTCCAAAGTCCAATCTTTTGTGCTTCGTAACAAACATAAGACTGTTTTCTCACTAGACTCACTACAAGTTGTTTTCTTAGGGCACCAAAACTGGTTAGTTCCAATCCTGAGAGTTCTCATCACATCGTGTGTGTGTATGGAAATGCTCTTACTTTCACAATTAAACACAGCTATGGTTTTTACTGTTGATGCAACCTCAAGTGTTTAAGTGATCTCCAGTCATGGTTTACTCCAACCACATTTCTTCCAGAAAGTTGATGGTTCAGCACTATCCTTCCAGGTTTCGAGAATGTGTTAAACAATTCATTATCCAGTTCCGGTAATTTCAATTATTTGACTTTTTTTTTTTTTTGGCCAGCGAAAACAATTCCTTGGTCTTTTTTTACATATGGACTGAATAAATGATTTAGTTTATTTCAACTTTCCTACTACTTAAATGATAGTGTAGACAAACGCTAACTAAACGTTTGTGTCTCTGCAATTTTTACTACCTATACATTCATTACAAAATTACACTGCAGTTACAGGCTGACATGTACTGTAATATAACTGAAATCCTGATCTACGTATGTAGCTCTTTTTTTATTCATCACATGTGAAGAAATAAATCGTCACACTGTACATTGATGGTTGTAATTAAGTTGAGCTGCTTTCTTGGACCATCCAAGTATGTTGCTTGTAAAAAAGTTGCATGTCACAACTACACTGATTTGGAGAACCTTTTTTGTGACAAATCGGAAGCTCATCCTAGTCAGTCAACTTCCTCAAGAATGCAGTGAACTGTAATGGTTTGGGATTAATACTCTGAAATCAGCATGAATCAAATCATACAAGAACACAAACTTTTACAAGTATGAACTTTATAAAAATATAGAACACATGTACAGTAACATGCATCAGAATAGGTCATTTATATTTAATATAGTCTGATTATTTATCATTAAAGAATTGCTTGAACGTTTCCATGATCATTTTTTTAATTATTAAAAAAAACTGTCAACGCATGGCAAAACTTTCATCTTACATATTAAAAAGGCACCTTTATATAAAAACTGGTATTTAAAATGAAGTTGACATGAAACAATAAAACACTTCACAAACTTGGCCTCTGCAGAAATCACAAACCTTCACCATAAACAAATGCAGGATGGAATTTACAATATTTCTTGATCACATTATTTCTAATTTTGTCCGTCTTTTTCCGAGGCTGGATCAGGTCTTGATTTTAAATTAGTCCCTGTTCTGACAGATCAGCATGTTTCTTCTCCTTTTTCTGACGATTTCTTTTTCTGAACAATAAAGACAATACATTGTTGATTATTACTGGAGCTTTTCATTAATGGAGCCAGAATAGAGATCAACAGTACCCAAAAGTGCATGAAGAGATTACACTTATTATGGCACCTATACTGTATATACTTTATCCATTATAGCATTTTTTTCTAAAGGTGGTGATGATTCTTTCTACCAAAACTTTTTGGTCTATTAAAGTTTCTTTCACTTTTTAAATATATTTTTTTCTAAAGTGGACTTTAAGACAATAGTTCTTAAAGCCAGGTAACATGTTCTAATAGCCATTATTACGGGGTTAATAGAGCTTTTAATTTGGATGCTATCACAATTTAATTTTGACAAAAACAATTCAATTATGGTAAAGTGTTTTTCTAATTAATTAACTAATTAATAAAAAAAAAAAAATATTTATCCTTCTTGTGATCCCAGTAAATATTGTCTACCTTAAAAAAATTCCAAATATGCACCCTACATAAGAAATAACGTAGTGGTCTACCACTACCACTTTTAAACTACCACTTTTTTACCATTAAACTAAAATCTGGGAGAGTTTAGTAATGGGAAATATGCGCACACACACACACACACTGCGTTGTCTGGTAGAAGGACTAAAGAAACAGGCTAACTGTTTTCTTGGAAAGTATTGGAAATGAGGCAGACACAAGAATTCACACTAATTCCAAAGACTCAACATGTGTTCGATCATGCATGATTTACCTTTTTTGGAGAGACTTCTTCAGAAGCAGGAGTGGACACGCACAGCATCTCCTCATCTCTATGTTTTTCTTTTTTCTTCTCTGAACGTCACAATTCAAACAGACATATAGAGAGGTATTCAATAAGAGCAATTGTTTATTTACCAAAAGATTAGCAACAATGTTTTAAATAAAATAATGAGAATGTAAGTCATACTTTTTTTCTTCTGACTGCTTGGCAGTGATTCTGCAAACTCCTCTGGTGGTGTTGGTGCAACCTCTTCAACATTATCATCATTTTTGCTCATCTCCTTATCTTTTTTCTTTTTCTTTTTCTTCTTTGGCTCTGGATTTCCTTCCTCCGCCACAAAAGCACTTTCTTGGCCTTGATTTTCAAGTATGAGACCACTGTCTGCTCCTGAATTTTCAAATTCAGTTGATGATTTGGAGACATGTTCGGTTACTGAAGAAGGCACGTTTTCCCCAGAGCTCTCAGCCCTCTTTCTTTTCTTCTTTTTTACAAGGCTGCCAGTAGGATCTAATATTGAAGAATTGCTTTGTGTGCCCGCACCTTCTGTCCCTTCCTCCACAACAGCCTTTTTAGATGGAGAATCATCCTGTTGGGCTTCTGAAGCTTTCTTGGTTTTAGTCTTTGTAGAAGGAGTTTCTGAATCGAGAGGTTCTAAAATGGCAGTTGAAGCTTGAATTTCTATTTTCTCAGACGGCTTTTCGGTTCCATTTGACTTAAATAAGCTTTTCTTAGCTTTCTTAGACCGTTTCTCAACTGAATCCGAATCCACAACACTTTTTGACAGGGACTCAGCCTGTTGAGGCTTGGAGTGGTTCATCTCGAGCTGACATTCTGCAGAAGGCATGGCCACATCTGCAGCTTCTTTAAGTTCTTTAGATTTTTTAGATTTCTTAGATTTCTTAGCTTTCTTGGAGGAAGTCTGAGCCGAGTTAACATCTGAAATCTGATGTATTTTTGACTGGTCTGATGTTAGGGAGCCAGGGGCATCCTCTGTGTCCGTTTGTATAGGAGTGTCCACATCAACAGGTGCCACAATTTTATCTTTTTTAGATTTATCCTTTTTAGTTTTAGTATTGCCTGTTTGTTTTGACCTGTGAGATTCGGAAAGTTCAGGTGAATCTAGATCACAGGGAGATTTTTGAACAGCGGCTTCAGGATCGGTAACCCTAGAAGGAGTTTCTAAACTTCCAGGTTTGGCATGTTTTTTTGATTTTGTTTTCTTACATGGTGTATCTATTGGTTTGGGGTCTGAGTTATCATCTGTTTTCTCAGATTCTGAGATGCTATGTTTTTTTTTGCGTTTAACCGTAATTCTTTCACTCTCTGAAAATCCATTACTTACACCCGTCTTAGGGGTCATCGCTTGATCTGAAAGACTGGCAGTCATTTTACCTTCAGGACTCTTTACTTTAGGTTCTGTAAAGATGGCTGTATTAGATGGAGATTGAACTTTGTCTGATTCACAAATGCTAAAAGCTGCTGGTTTTAAGGGACTTCCAACTTTGTCAGTTTTTGTGCTGCTGCTGGTGGTTTTAACTTCAGATTTCTTGGCTGAAGCTTTGTTGTTTTTTATTGTTTGGTCTTGTTTTCTTTTACGTTGTGCTGGCTTTCGCTTCTTTGTGGAACTTGCAGTAGATGTCAAAACATCCATTTTTGCAATATCAGCATCTGGTAACAAAAAAGTAAGAATATAGTATTTCATATTATATTATATACATCTGATGACTGTACTGATCAAAGTTATCAGCTGCCCTGACCTTGGACATGTCAAATAAACTTTACGGAAATTCCTCTCATCACAGACATGTGTGTCATCATTTAAGAATGAAATATACAAGAGGCATTCAAATCAAACCTGGACTTTTGATTGAAGAACAGTTATGAAAAAACTACATTTACTTCTCTATACAATACCCTGCTACACTAATGCACTTATCCCAGAGTTTCGCTAGTGCTAGGAGACAATCGAGGTAGAAATTTTTCTTGGTACGCCGGAGCCATGATCGAACTGTCTGCTTCACGTCTGAAATACTGGTATTCCATGAACCCCTTTTAATGGCCCAAAGATTAGGACTATACAGAAACTCAATCAGGGCTGAGTTTCTGTAATGTGTAAAGTGGTGTTTGTGAACGACTTGTTTCCCACAGACATAAGTGTCTCTTCCACAAGTTGGCAAAAAATTATCTGTCAATCATTAAGGATCAGAGATTCCACTAGCTTCTGTAATACACTAGAGATACACTAAGTCTTCTGTAAATGTCATACACCTTTATCACCACAAGTTTTGGTTTGGCTTGAACAGCCCTCATAATTCAACCAGATTCACAGTGCTGAACTTACGATAAAAAACAAAGGTATAGACAGTACCCATATTTTCAGAATTTTTGGCTTTTAAATTAATGGATTTTGATTGCTTACATTCAGCACCGAGTTTATTGGTATTAAATAAACCCACCATACAGATGCACAGAAAACGTAATTACTAACTGGTCTATTTGATTCATTTATAGAACGGACCACCATCTACTTCATTTATATTACGATTCATAGCACACACATACACACACACAGTGTGTTTGGTTTTGGTATGAGTAAAACTGTAGCTACACTACATATACAGGTACCTGATATACTTGTATCGCTACCACAAACACATCATAATGCCACTTCCATGCTAGTCTCATTTCTGTTCTGAGAATGGTGCACCCCAGGTTGTGATGTCAGCTGGGATGTTCGCTGAGCATTATGGTACAGGGTAGAGGGGAGCATACACACTGCATGGCAACATATTGCAAAAGCTGTACCTGAATCAGTATGCACTACTGCTCATGAGAATTACAAAGTCAAAATACTATGTTCATAACCTGCTTTGTTTTTTCCCTCTAACCTGATAACTGTAAAGCCAGTCTCTTCCATTTCTCAAAATCCAGACTGGAGTCCGAGTCCGAGTCTTCCCCTGTTGTTCGACTTGTAGAGCTCTGCTCTTTTTTCTGAATTTTCGCACCACTGGAGGTTTTACGCGTCTTCGTTTCAGTTCTTTTCCTTTTCTGATTTCTGGCTGCAGATGATGTCTAAAAAAGGAGATAAAGATAAAAATAATGTCTAAAAAAGATGTGTGTAAAAAAAATCCAAAACTGGACATGCTATTAACATTGTACCTGGGATTTCACCTTTTTCCCAGAACCGGTGTTGGGTGCTGCACTTGTGGCTGACTCTGGTTTAGACATTGAATAAAAGAAAAACAAAAAAGACAGATAAGGTTCTTGTTATGTCTGAAGTACTAACAATAATAAAAATCAGGTCACTGGAAAAGAGGGATTTTTTAAATTATGATTATTGCTTTTTTGTAGGTTTTAGATCAGCATGATATCAGAAAAACAATGATGGCAAATCCTACACGGTGGTATTTTCCTACTTTTGGGGAACAAAAACAGAGATGCAAAACACACACTAGGGTACACTCAAATAGAAAGAAACCAAAAGTCACACTAAGCAGAGTAAGACAATAATTTCAGTTTTCATTATGTGAGCCTTCAGATTTTTCCATTTACACAAGTATCTTTAATCCTACTCGCAAACATGAAGGAACTCTACATACGATTCTATAATACTCTACATTCATACAAACTTCTCTAATTCCTGTAATAAACTTCTCTACAGCCAATTTGCTTTTGGCCTGATAACACATTGAATCAGTCAGCACAAATGGCAGAATAGTAAGTGCAAGCAGCTTTTTTTTTTGTCTACAAAATATACCACAACTTTTGCCACCAGAAGGGTGCTTTTCCCATCAGCCACCAGTTGGGTGGTTTTTGATACTGGAATTTGGGGGTGTGGCTATTAGTATTGTTCACTCTTGAATGGGGAAGCATATGGGAGTCATACAAAATGTGACAAAAACAAAACAGAGACGCCCACACAAACAAGTCAAGTTCTCCAGCGACATTTCTATATTTCTTTGAATCACCTTCCATTCTGACTCTGCAGTAAATACCACAAAAGTCAAAGATAAAGGACATCAAATAACTTGTAGATAGTAAATATACGTCTGGTTTCCACTATCTTCTCTCAAAAATAAACAAATGTTAAACATCTGCAGAATTAGTACAAGCCCTTGTCATATGTATTACCACTAACATTTTTATTTAATAGTAATTCAATTTTTAATAATTTTTATACTAATATGAACCTTAATAAATCTAACACTCAAACAGTTGTGGAGGAAATTATTTATAGAGCTATATATAGGGCAACTAAGGCTTCTGTGAGAAAGAAAGTTAATCTCAAATTAAATCAGAATTTAACTTTGTGAACTAGGCGCACTACAGTAGCTGTTATTTGCTACATAGCAGTAACAGAATTTACATGTAGGGCTGTAGCTATCGGATATTTTGTGTAATCAAGGATTCTACCAAAAAATTTAATCGATTAATCGGATAAAATGTACTTTTGCTTAATTAAACAGCAATGTAGAATATATAAGAGAAACAACGATTAATTGGTTTTCTTTTTAGAAAAATCTACTTTTATTTTTTTAAATGCATACAGCATTTTATCAAAAATAAACATTGTCATTATTCACAATACAAGGAACAGCTTATACCCCTGTCTCACCTATGCGGTTTGACTCGCAGTGAGATGCGGTGTGTTAGGCACCGTGAGATGCGGTGTGTTAGGCACCGTGAGATGCGGTGTGTTAGGCACCGTGAGATGCGGTGTGTTAGGCACCGTGAGATGCGGTGTGTTAGGCACCGTGAGATGCGGTGTGTTAGGCACCGTGAGATGCGGTGTGTTAGGCACCGTGAGATGCGGTGTGTTAGGCACCGTGAG
>JAOVVA010000010.1:6627094-6640294 GCA_028565275.1 Leiocassis micropogon
GGCGCCAGAAAAGCTTACCGAAGCACAGCGGACAGACCGAGCAACTCGCCTCTTCTACTACGCAACTTTAGAAAAACATTACAGTATGCAAACACTGCCAATCAGGAAACTTCTGATGTACCAGGGCGGAGTCACGAGTCACCTATAGTGTGGCATTAAAATAAAGTCAGGTGACTACCTGAATGTACTGAATGACCAGGGTATCAAATCTATGATGAAACATGCATATTCCAGGACTCAAATTGTGAAACAGAATGAGATTTACACATGAATTGGCTACTAAAGGTGATTAGATGAAATCCTATTTTTTTTTAGCCAGGCATTGTAGTTGTTATATATACAGTATACAGTATAATATAGATAGGGAAAAGAGGGTTGTGTACTAAATTAAATTACATATATTACATTATCTCTTTTAAGTGATAATGGTTAAATGTTTAAATATATTTAATTTAATCATCTATAAATTAGGAATTTAAATGTCCATTTACACCTAATATAGTACCTAATATTAGTATGCACAAATGTCTGTAATGTTTTTTTTTTAGCCATTATTATCTCTTTAATTATTTTCATCCACAGTTACCTTGACATATTACTGCTTAAAAACAGTCAATTGTTCTTTCCTCAAGGGTTTTTAAGATTTCTTAGCCTTCTTTGTTCTGACACATTAACCTGTTTTTCAATGCTACCTAAAAATACTGAGCTGACACACACATTACTGTTATTAATTACAAAGAGATCAGAGTTTGCTGGGTTTTGAATAAGTTGTGGGGGCGAAAAGCCACATAAAAAAATCTCAAGTCAACAGGTTTAGAGATCTAAGCTTCCCCATGTAGCCTTGTCTAAAAATAAAAGAAACAAGTGTGTTTGCCTTGGGGTTTGAGGTGTGTGTGTATGTGTGTGTGTGTGTGCACACACTTAAGCGGCACCTGAATCCATCTGACTTGGAATAAAATTACTGGAACATGTGGGAGATGTACATGAGTGCATATATATAGTGTGATGGCAAAAAGGTATAATAAGAAATGAAAGAAACAAAATGTTATATAACTTGATACAATTTAAATTGTTTCTTCGCAGTATAAACATTCAGCACTGTACAGTGCTGTGAAAAAGTATTTGCCCCTTCCTGACTTTTTAATTCTTGCATATTTGTCACACTTAAATGATTCAGATCATCGAACTAATTTTAAAATCAAACAAAGATAACCAAGGAAATACAGATTGCAGTTTTTAAATGATGATTTCATTTATTAAGAAAGCTGTCCAAACCTCCCTGGCCCTATGTGAAAAAAATAATTGCCCCTAATCCTAATGCCACCAGCAATTAAGCATTTGAGTTAACTGCCAATGAGCCTTTCACATCACTGTAGAGGAATTTTGGCCCAGTCATATTCGTGGAATTGTTTTAATTTAGCCACATTGGAGGGTTTTTTTTAGGGCATGAATGGCCTGAGCAGGCCCCATAGGCACATATTAAGGTCATGCCGCAGCATCTCAATCGGATTTAAGACCAGACTTTGTCTAGGTCATTCCAAAACCTTGCTTTTGTTTTTTTGTTTTTCTATTCAGAGGTGGACTTGCTGGTATGTTTCAGATCATTGCCCTGCTCGAGCTTGAGGTCACAAAATGCTCCTTGGTATGATGTTCTTTTTATGAAACGCTGTGTTAGTTTTACACCATATGTTTGATGATTTCAATCACTTAGGTGTGACAAATACTTTTTCACAGGACTTAATTCTGATTAAAAAAAATAAATAAATAAAAACAGTTTACAAAAAGAAATCACACATTTAGGAAAATTTAGGGCAAAAATGTCAGAGAGAGAGAGAGAGTTTCACATTTCAACAGCATTAGTGAAGAAAAGTCCACCCTGAAGAAGATTTGGAGTCCAATAGCACATTCAAAACAGAGTTTATTATGGCACAGAGAAAAATATAGTCTGAGTGAATCCGATACAAGAGCAATTCAAGTAACCCTAATCTAAATTGGAGGGATATACATGGTGGCCCAAAAGTCTGGACCCCTAGGCACTGTTCCTTATATGAGCTATTAGAAAATATCTTAACATGTAACATCAGTTCTAAAACATTAAGAAATTTTAGCATTGTATTCAGTGTATACACAGGAATGAAGTCAAAGGTTGTCAATTTGAGTATTTGCCATGTAATTTATGTCTACTTGACATACATTGGCCGCCCTGTATATCTTATTGATAAATGACTATCACATGAATCTAGAGGGAGAGGAATGAAAACAAGCTTTATGCTTAAAAACATATGCATCCAGTCTTATGGGCCACGTAGTATATCTCCTGTGTAAAAAAAAAAAAAAAAGAGAAATTAAAACAAGGTTACATGAGGTTACTGGAGTGCAGGAGCGACATAAATATGGCTTAATCTAGGTTATCCTTGGATCCCTAAAAATCTGAAACTCAAACCTTGATAATGTGATTGCAGAAAATGTGACGCATTACATCACCGCAACATAAAAAAATGTACTGAAGAACAAATCATGAAATACATATGTATGCAGATGAACAGCAAGTACAGACTGAACTCAAAACAAGATCCACATTTTAAAACATTAGACAGGTTGAAAATACTACTATTGCTTCTGCACACGTGAATCTACGGTGTTGAATTTCCTATTTTTTCATTTTTTTTAATTATCTACACCCAAAAGCCTGAATTACAAATCGACTGCATGACACAACATATGGTGACACTGACCAGGATAAAGCAATTACTGAAAATTTGATTTTAAAAAAAGATAATTTCATATAATTATATCCGCACAGCCATAATATTGATGATAAATCTGTTTAATTACAGTATTTTTAATATTAAGAATGTACATTTGGGCGTTCTACAATTTGCACATGGCAGGATATTTTCTATTATGCAAGCCTTTGGATCATGATACCCCAGCTTCCCAGCCAATCCAAAAAAAAACATTTGGATGTTTGCGTATGTGTGTGTGTTGTGATGTTAGGGCAGGGACTATATTAATGTACATTATGTGCTTTTATGTGTATCTGTAAGATTATGCGTGTATTATGTTGTTAACTATCGGCAAACTTGCAATCAGGTAGTTAAACTACATGGATTACTTACAGCCAGTATTCGAATTTGCTCAAATAACAATTTACTACAGGTTTGTGTCCATATATAATGCAGGACTGGATTATGGTTGAGATGCTGGTTTACTTGTTGGATTGATTGTGGAACGATGCACATGTTTGCCCTCAGTTGTGTTTTTCATCTGGTTGTGTGTGGTCTTGAAAGAGAAGTGTTGGTCTTGTTGTGTTTGGCAGGAGTAGCTGCTAGTATTTGGTATAGTGTTTGAGGAGAGGTGGTAATAGGTGGTGTTTATAGTTCTGGAGTGTGCATGTGTGTGTTGGGGGTTGGAGGGTGATGTGGTGATTGCTCAGATAGGTCACCTAAGGAGGGGTGGCGCTGAATGGCCATCGAGGTCAGAGCAGTGAAAGGGCTCTATTCACAAGTTTAGGAAAGAAAATTGGCTATTTTTCAACCAAAACACCAGGAAATGTTCAGATGAGGCAAAACAAGTTAAGTCTCGCCTCATTTATATAGCGCAGATATAAATTTACACGTTTGGCACATAATCATAAACCGTTTGAAATGTTTTCTTTAATTATTTTCTTGCAGCCTGATTAATATGTGTGTGCATGAATGTCTATACCTGTGTACTGTGTCTGTACCTGTCCATCTTCAGCAGCATTAATTCATTTACGCTTAAAATATTACAGGGTTGGACTTGTGTTGAATCAGGCGTTTCGTGGTGGGGCTTGCACTGTTTGCATTGAGTGTGCCTGGATAGATCATGTTACACTCGAAAATGTGTTTCTGTTTCCCCATGGATTTAACACCAAGGCTTACTCCTAACTTCTCTAAATGTACTAACAGCCACCAGCATCTTTGCTTTCTGCAAAACAACTCGATAATTCTTTGTAGATGAAGCCCTTTTTTCCTGCAAATATAGGCTACATTATATAAACAGATTCTGGAGTCAGCTCTAGAATAATTTGCATTGTTCTTGAAAATAAGCAAAATAATTCATGCAACCGTTCATCAGCGTTAACTACTTTGTGCCAATCAGAGGCACAGAGGGTCTAAATTCTATTTATACTTTGGGTGTGAGGTGGGGATGAGATGGCAATCATAGGGCACTGCTTGCACACACACACACACACACACACCTTTACACCTAGGGGGAATCTAGAGTTGCTGATCCACCTACAAGCATATTTTTAGGAGACTGGAGAAAACTGGTCATCCCAGAAGGAACCATCATAAACACAGAGACAATGGGTGAAACTCCACACTGATCTAAGACTTTATTCATTAACTTTTTTTGTATATACATATGGTATAGATAGTCTATACAGTTTTGTTTGAACTTTACATTTTTTCTTATGTTGTGTACAGGTTAAAAAATGGCATCTTCGCACTATGGTTTAAATTATGGCCGTAGACAAACATTAGTTTTAGGCTCCTGTACCCATTACTCTAGTAAATTAGAATCATGTTTGGGAACCGTTTCATGTTCTGCCTTTGATCACATTTTATTCTCAAGGAAGATGTAACCAGATTTAGTGCTACATATGCTGGTACTTAAAAATTCATAATGCCGTCAAGAAATCAAGAAAACAAACCCCAAACATGCCCCCCAAGCATTCCCCTTACTCTCGCCACACATGTGGATGGTGTGCATGATCAAGATGGTTTGGATTTTGATCTCATCACAAGAAATTGACATCAGCTGTAGTTCTAATCACACTTGGTGGAGTCCAGGGTACGCACTGCGTGTCTTGTAGTTGATTTTAACACCAACCACAAAAATGATCTAACAGGCCATTGTAAAACAACGCACTGTGGTTTCTTGCTGCCTCTCTCAACATCCTCTCTGATCTAAATACTTATCTTAATTGAATATAGACAGATAGGGTTCACAGAAAGCACAAACAGTAAACCATGTCCAGTTTTACATTAAAGATCTGAGGTGTTGTAATATTTCATCTCCTCCAATATAATAAAAAATAATAATAGAAAATCCTCATTATCATACTAATGTACGCGAATGCATTCAGCTTCTCCACAGAAGTTCTCTTTCTGCAGCTCCCTTTTAACTGTCAGTAACTGCTTCCTGTGCCCTAAATCTGGAACGTGTCCACCCCAGCTGCCCCTCTTCTTTCCCCTCTCTGTCTACTCGCTCCCCTAACAGAGCCTACGCTTCTAATCTTCTCACTTCTTCTAAACTCCTCCCTTCACTGGTTCACCTTCAGAGCTGCTGCACTTCCTGTGGTTAACTAGCAAAAACCTACTTTCACTCTGCCCTTTGATGTGTCATGTGCTAAAACGGCACACACGTACAGCAAACACACTACTAATCAATGTATAAATAAGCACATGTATACACAGACACACATTTAGACAGAGGGAATGTAGGTCATGAAGGCTGAAAGGTAATTTATTTTCTTTTTTTTCTTTTAATCTGTATGTATCCTATTCAAAATGAATGAAGCTCAGTCCTAGAATACACCCCATTTCCTACCTTAAACATTCAAAGATCTTATTTCCATCCTCATCCTTTCATCTAGTTATGCTCACAGAAGGTGCTGATTGTCCATTTGGTGCAATACAGTACACTATTACACGCCGCCAGTGCTAATTATACACAAGATGGGGAGAAATAGTAATAATTTAAGACAGATTGAGAGGCGTGGCAGTCTACACACTGTGCTGGCGTTGATAAAAATGTGTATTAGCAGCAGCAAGCTGTGAGCATTGAGTAATACGGTGCTGTGTTTGCCAAATCCAACATCTGCTCCACACTATGCATCTAGCTTTATAGGCCCCTTGTCTAATTATCCCCTTTCATGTGCCCTCTTTTTCTCCAACTCCAGGCAATGCGAACTCAGGAAATTGGATTCGAGATACAATAGACCATGTGTTAAGCAACTGTGTTAATATGCTGTAACATTGAAATGAGTTACTTGAACTTGTTCTATTTCACCAAACTGCAAATGAGGACATTTGCCTAATCCATCTTAAACCATGTCCCTGAGAAAGAAAGACCCAGTTACACATGAGAAAGGAGTTTTATTTAATGATCATAGGCAAGAAGTCATCCTTGAACATGTTGCCCACAGCTGCTAGTGTCACAATGTGCATTGAAAACGAACTATACAAAATTACCTGCTTTAAAAAACAAACACAGTGCTATTCATGAACCAAATTGATCTCATGAGAAAATGAGATGAATTCACAAGAACACACAAAAGCAAAAAAACAAAAGCTTTGGGTCATTGGGTATGCAAGGTCTACTGTCTAAGGTATACTGAGTATAAGCCAGGAATACATTCTTGGGGGACTATAAAAACACAAACACCAGGGGAAATTTCAATCCACTATTTTACCTACATGTTTTTGGAGAAAACAGATAAAACCCATGAATTCATTAAACATGGTAGCACAGTGGCATCCTGGTTAGCACTATGGCCTTGCACCTCCAGGGTTGAGGGTTCGATTTCTGCCTCATTTCTGTGTGTGTGTGTAGTTTGCATATTCTCCCTGTGCTTGATGGGTTTCCTCTGGGTACTCCAGTTTCCTCCCACAGTCCAAAGACATACAAAAAGCTGATTGGTGTTCCCAAATCCCCCTAGTGTGGGAGTGAGAGTGTGTATGCTTGTGTGTTTGCCACCCCACCCAGGGTGTACCCAGCCTCATGCCCAAGTCTCCTGGAATAGGCTCCAAGCTTCCCCAGACTGTACGGGATAAGCAGTATAGAGAATAAAATGAAAGAGAGAAGGTCTGGAAATAAATCGTGCATCTTATCCAATTTAAATTCTTTTTTTTTTCTATTTTGTCACTACACATATGCACATTTAATTAAACAATTATTAATGCAACTAATTAATGCAGTGCCAATACAGTACCTAAATCTAAACATACATCTAAACAATGTTAGGATTTATTTATATTTCCAAGTAAAAGCTACAGACAAGGGGTGGTTTTGTTGAGCTAAAGGTCAAAACTCCCAGATATTCCTATTTTTGTGGTGACATTTGGTCCAAAATATAAAAAACATAACACACACACACACATATACATGCATGCATGCACGCACGCAGTCGTGCACACGCGCACACTTTCAGAAATGTGTAAAACTATACAGAATATACCACACCCATAAACGTCTACTGGGAAAGAATTTGTAAAAAGTAAATTTCCTTGATTACGAACTAAACCTAAATTTCCTAAAAACTCATGGCAGTCTCCATGTAAATAAATGGTTTCCATGTATAAAATGCTTATCCTGGATCTTTAAACTTTGTAAGTGCATTCCAGGATGAATGTCAGCTCTGTGCTTAAATTTTATTCTCACATTTTGAATTGGCATAAGCAGCAAGGCTTCCAGGGAAAGGGCACTCCACCAAGCCTTAATCACTCGTATTGAAGACACATGGGCAAAAGCTGGCCTGCTTCACTCTCTGCCCTCTTTCAACTTCAGTTTGCTTAATCTGCAGCTTCGCTCAGAGTTTTCTTGTTAGGGTCGAATTATACAATAACTTGTGGTTTTAACATCAGGCTACAAATTGGTATGTTTAAAGAAATTACTTTAGAAATTTATCAGTAATGGAAATCTGTATAAATGTTATGCTTTCTGCTTATAGTTGTGCTTTTTTTTGGAAAGTGCAGGCAGTTGAACATAGGATAGTATGAACAAGAAATGTGACAGAAATCCAAAATAACTAACTAAAAAAAATAATAATAATACATCACTATCACAACAGTAAGTATGAAAGGGCTATAAAGGTGGCATTTCTTCCCTAAATTCCACAAGATACATATTTAACTTACTAAATTTAGAAAGACTTCATAATGTAATCTTCAGCAAGGTTAGATTTGTCCTAAATTATAACAGACATTTTGTGGATTCAGGTCTTCATAGTAAACATGCTGTTCTGGATTCTGGCTGGTATAATGTTGACTCATGAAATATTTTCATGACCATCTTAACTGCCAGGAAGAGTGACGGAAAAAAATGACCGGGTATTAAGCTGCTAATGTCTTGTGTGTGTGTGTGTGTCTTTTTTTCTAAGATGATATAAACAAACTGAGTACACTTCTGGACATTTGTATGGTATGCAAGACTCTGAATGGACACAAACGCTCACACACACATACACAAAACACACATTGTATTGCATTTGAACTTTGACACACAGAGTTGAGTCTCTTCTTCTGTTATTGTAATGGTAATTGGTAATTTGCCATGCATTCCTGATGACTGCTGAATAATTTATAACGTTCTGTTTATGCTTCCAGAAATACATGTGGCCACTCAATGACCTCCTCCAAAACATGCATGTATTAAGTCTGGGAAATGATATATAGACACATATACAGTATAAAGTCGAAATTTTTCACTGCTATTGTGAGCATTTGAATTTGAGTCAATATTGAGTTGGTTACCCTTTTGCAGCTATAACAGCTTCCACTCTTCTTGGAAGGCTATCCATGAGATCATGTTACTGTGGGAATTCGTGTCCATTCTTTCGGTAGAATATTTATGAGGTCAGGCACTGATGTTGGTCGAAAAGGCCTGGCTCGCAATCTCCGTTCCAGTTCATCCCAAAGGTGCTCGATGGGGTTGAGGTCAGGGCTGTGTGTGGGCCAGTCAAGTTCTTACACACCAAACTCATCAAATCATGATTTTATAGTCATTGTTTTGTGCACTGGGACACAGTCAAGTTGGAATAGGACTACAACAGGACCTTCCCCAAACTGTTGCCATAAAGTTGGAAGCATAGCATTGTCCAAGATGTCTTGATATGCTAAAGCATTAAGATTACACTTCACTGGAGATAAGGGGCCTGATTGAAACACCTGAATTCAATGATTAACAGCTTTGGCCAAATACTTTGGAAATTAATTTAATCGATATAGTGTGTGTGTACATATATATATACACTACCAGCCAATAGTCATACACCTTTTAATTCTTTTTCACCTTTTAATTTTTTGATAAGTCTGCTACTTATGCTCTGTAAAACCTTCAGCTCTAGTCTAAGGTGCTGTTAATTGGTGAGGCTGTTAACTATACTTGATTATTTCTTTAAGGTATACTGATTTTCAAAAATGGACTTGGATATGACCAGTCTTTGCCTAGTGCTGTTTAATGAGCCATTTATGGTTTAATAAACCATGAATGTTCCTGGAGTTTTCAGTCATATATCATATGTGTTGTACTCAAATGCCCCATAGGGACGCCTGCACTTTTGGTGCAGCTTAAGCACATTACAGTGCACCTTATTACACTCAGATCCACTTGAGATCATATCTGCCAAATTGTGATCGAACCTGGGTGGTTTTCAAGAGCTGTTACAGTATGAGTACTTGCACTAGACCTTTCAGTTCCTACTTTCCTCTACATACAATACAAACAGTCACAAGCCAAGAAAGAGGACTCTTGTGTGCCAGAACACGGCATCTGTTGAGGCTCAGTGAGGACCTGTGCCCCTTCAAACCCCGAAGGCCCAAAACACGAGCTTTTAAGACAAGGCGTCCTGTTTGTGTTTGTAGAATCATGAAGAGCGTTTTGTGATGGACTTCATAACATGTCGAGTTCTGACTGCTGTTTTCAATTTAAAGCTGTCACAAAGAACTCATAGAGGAGCTGCGTGTTTTCCTGCATCATGTATGTTTTTAAGAACAGTGGAAATTGCAGCGTAATTTGTTCACATAAGCGATAAAACAAGCAAAATAATAATTTGCGAGCAAAATGATATAGACTAAAATGCTAAAAGTCCACAAAGCTTATATACGTTATATGGCCCCGCACCTGCTAAACTATTACAAGTTTCATTCGTTCATATTCAAAAGCCACTTGGCTTTTGGTGAATCAGATATTACTCAATAACATGGCCATTCAAATTCACATTTTCCACTTGTGGCAATTTAACATCGACTGTTTAACCCACTGTCTTATTTTCAGACAGTGGGAACAATCCAGAGAACTTGGAGGAAACCACTCAGAGATAGGTAGAATATTCAAACAGACACTTAATTTATGAGTTCTCCTAAATCTATGAGTTTGTGAGTTCTTCTACATGGGTACATGTTCTCCCCATGTCTGGATGGATTTATTTTTATGTATCAAAAACATGCCAATAGGTAGATTGGAGAAAATAAATTGTCCTGTTTGTGAGTGTGTGTCTCAGTGTACATTTCTGCCCGATGCCCTGAATTCCTGTATGACCTCTGGATCTGAAAGTCAACAAATTAAGCTCATAATCCAAGGTTCCACTGTATTAGTGTTCACTTGACAAATGGGTGGGCTCCAAAAGATGTTTAACATGTCCAGATGTAAATCAATCATCTCATATTGATTGTTTGATATTTTGATCTCAACCCCAAAGGTCTTCACTCACTCATTACTATAACCTGGAGACAGGGTTGTGGGGGGCCCTGAAGGATATCCCAGAAGACTTAGGGCATGAAGTGGGGTGCACCCAGGATAGGGCACACACATACACACACTCTCACACTAGGAATTAGCTACAGTCCTTGATTTGTGGGAGGAAAACAGAGAAACCGGAGGAAACCCACCAAGCACGGGCAGGACATGTTTTGCAAACCCCATGCACACAGACCAGAGGCAGGAATCGAACCTCGACCTGGGTGGTGCAAGGCAACAGTGCTAACCCCTAGGCCACCATGTCACTTCTTCAGTGTAAAGCAAAGCAAAAAAAACCCTAAACAATTGGCCTTCTCATTCTATACAATGTTGTAATTTCATTTTGCACCAGTGATTAAATCTGACATTTTAGTAAATGCATAATTGTAATTCCAACCTGTAGTGCTCTTGCCTTGCTTCTGCTACCTCTTGTATAAAAAAATTAAAAAAAAACCAGTGCAGAGAATAATTGCCAGCTGGCGGTACCTGTTGGAAATCTGAACTGGTTTTACCCTGGAGCAGCCCTGTCTTATCCAAACGTGCCTATATGCACTGTAGCCTATATGCACGCCAGACCGGGCGGAGTTAAAGCGACTGAGCCACAGGAAAGGAAGGACAGGAGAGGGGGGTTTAAAGGGTGAGTTGATCCGAGTGATCCTAAGGAGCAAACGGATCCTGGCGGGCAAGTCATATGCGCACGCAAGGTTCTTTTGCGCCAGATGTGAAATTCGAGGCGTGTCTGAGATGCAGATCGGCCGGGCAGCTCGGCTTTAACCTCGCATCTTGTTCCCCAGGCGGTGATGAACACGGCTGAGTGATCTGTGCAGTCGGAGGCTGAAAGCGCGCGCTGCAGCGGTGCCATGGCGGGAGCGGCTCTGGCCGGGCTCTCTGTCATGCTCGGTGCGGGTTTCCTCGCCTGGGACTGGTCGAGCCAGAACCAGGTGGAGAATGATCCCGCGGCACCGAACCCGCGCAGACCACCGCACATCATCTTCATCATGACAGACGACCTGGGTTTCAACGACGTCGGCTACCACAACCCTGACATGCGCACACCCACGCTGGATAAGCTCGCGGCAGACGGAGTGAAACTGGAGAATTATTATGTGCAGCCGATCTGTACACCTTCCCGGAGCCAATTCCTCACCGGCAGGTAAATCCGAACTGTGTGTGTGTGTGTGTTATACATAATGGACAGCTGAACGCACAGCTTTGCACATCCTTGGGATAAATGCACAAAAGAAATCTGCACCATTTGATGTGCCAGGTGGCCCTAAAAATGCCCCATGTCCTTTTTATTATCATGGGGGTGTAAACTTTTGCATTCAGTTCTATACCTGCGCCACAGATTGCCACATCAGCTCTAAATAAAAAAGGCAGCTACACTAGTAACCTATGCCTGTTCTTGTCCCTGAGATGTCACCATAACCGTCTGTACTTAAATATGTAAATATAAACTGATATAATATACATGTCAATATGATTTAATGTGCAATTGAACTATAATTATAATTTTTCTCACACATACACAATTTATTATTATTATTATTATTATTATTATTTTATTATTATTATTTTTATTATATATAGCCTATATATATATTTATTTTTTATTTTTATTTTTTTTTATTAATTATTATAATTTTGTATGAATTTCTTTCATTTTTGTGAAGCTGCTTTGAGACAATGACCATTGTTAAAAGCGCTATATAAATAAAATTGAATTGAATTGAATTAATTACCTTTTAGCTTTAAAGATGCACTTAAGCACTATATAGGTATTTAATAGGTGAATAGGTGTGCATGTGGCACTAAACTGTTTTTTTCTCTGTGTGTACAGTGTTTTGGAGTCTAGTGTCCTTGCCACTGTAGGTTCTAAAAACTTGCAAGCTCTCCAGTGATAACGAGTCTACAGAGCTTTTGTCTTTCCTTCATATGTTGTCACATGATCTAACTCAAAATGATGTCATCATATGGCAGTAATACAGTAGTAGCCTACATCGAAAAACAGTAGTAGCCTAAATCGATCCAACCATTTGTGTGTTGTATAGTGTCTGTCTACAGCTAGAATTTACAAAATAATCTACAAGAACAATGTTTGAATATTATGATGATCACATAATGAAAGACACATACAAATCAGAACCAATAGAAGCAAAGCACTAATGCAAAGTGTCGAATTAACACACGTGATCACCACATGGGGATTTCTTTCCCAGTGACTCGCCAACTAGCATTGCCACCTCACAGCTGCAGGGTCCATGGTTCAATCCTGAGGTTCCAGTTTCACATTTTGTTGTTCATATATTCATGTACTGTAGGTTTAATTATCCTTAGTACTTATGAACAGTGTTTATACTGTATATGTCTTCAAGGAGACAGACACTCAATAAAGCACAAGTCATACAACACTGGAGATTTTTGTCAGTCGTTACTCTATTATGCTAAATGAGATGATAAATCGTGCTGTACGGTGGCGTAGTGGTTAGCACTATGGCCTCACACCTCCACCTCCAACTTCCCACCTCTGGTCTGTGTGCATGAAGTTTGCATGTCTGGTTGAGTATGTCAGCATGTGTGCATGTGTGCCCTGTGATGAATTGGCACCCTTTCCTGGGTGTACCCTGCCTCACACCCAGTGGTGTCAAAAGTATTCACATTCATTACTTGGGTAGAAGTATAGATACTAGGGTTTAAAAAGACTTCTTTAGA
>JAOVVA010000010.1:6656491-6666491 GCA_028565275.1 Leiocassis micropogon
TATATATATATACCAACATTTGTTTTGTTTTTAACAATAATTGCAGATAGCAAGTTGACAGTGTATATATTATACATAAATATATATTTATGTATAATATATATATTTATCTATAATGTATATAAATACTGTCAACTTGCCATCTGCAATTATTGTTAAAAACAAAAATCTTATGGTTTCATATAGTTAATAAGCAAAGCATCAAATTAAAGAAGCGTTTAGTTTTTATCCGACTAATCGATTAATCGAAGAAGAAGAAAAAATAATTGCCCAACTAATCGATTATCAAAATAATTGACGTTAGTTGCAGCCCTAGTAAAAACGCCCTTGGAGTGGATCTTTGGCTGTGTCAGACTTTAAAGATGTTTAGGCTTTAGTGTTCCATGCATGTTGAATTTTGAGATATTTGGATTGTGTGTATCCACATAAATGCATTCAAGTTGCGTTTAATGCACAATTAAAACACACCATCTTCAGCGTTGGTGTAAGTGCATCCTTCTCTCTACATCCTGTTTAATAACTAAAACCACTCTCAAAGCATTGTTATAAGATGTGGCTTTAGACCAGGGTTCCACTTTTTTTTACAACTGTGCATATCTTATGTTCAGTCTGTTGTGTTGATTGTGTCCCCCCAAAAATTATCCCAATGTGTGTGTGTAGTGCCATGCCTGCGCAAGTAAGGACATCTTCAGACTAAACAAACTTGAGCTATGTCTCAAATCACATGCTTGTATAATATTGTAGACTGATTTTAAAGACAAAACACATTAACCAATGTCACTAGAATATAAAGGCTTATTGTTTTTTTTTATTACACAACCATGAATTTAGCTTAACCTGCTGACAGTGTGGTTTTGTGTGTTTATACTCTTGTGGGTGTTTTACATTAGTACAAGAGCTTCTCGTACATACAAATATCAGCTCACAGCTTGTGATCACGGCAGAAAATTTAAATGAGAAACATACAGAGCTTGTCTCAAATGTTTTCAGGTAGGCAAATAACTGTGATGAGGTCGAATTAAGTATGTGGAAAAAGGTTATTTATGCAAGGAGTCCGTAAATAGAAATAAAAGAAGTTAATGTTACGAGTTACAAATGTCGTTAAAGGAGACAAAGTGCACAAATCCAATGCACACATTTAGAAGTAAATGAGGTCTTGGATGTGTCTCTGTGTAATTTGGTACAGTGGTTCCCAACCCTAGTCCTGGGGACCCCCAGTTCTGCACATTTTAGTGTTTTCTCTGCTCCCAGCACACCTGATTTAACTAATCAGCTAATAATCGGAAGTGGGTGTGTTGGAGCAGAAAAAACACTAAAATGTAGACGGGGCTCTTCATGACCAGGGAAGGGGAACAGCTGATCTTATAGATATTTATTTAATCAATAAGGAGCCCTACACACCACACTGATTTGTATTTAGTTTTCATTAGAGGAGAGCACACTTTGTGGAAGGGAAGCTGCTTGTAGTTTGGAAATGACCCTGAGAGGAAAGCTTTACTCTAAACCCCTGTCCTTTCTGTGGGGTGCTTTTTAGTTGGTTCTCGCTCATGTTGGTCCATTCATGCTTGATTTTGTCAAATGTTTATTCACAAGTACAGGTGATATGTTTCCTTTTTAAAATGCATCAAGCTCGGGGGGGGAGTCGATTACCGATTCTAAAGGCTCAGCTGACTTAAAAATGTTTTTTGTTATGACCAGAGTTAACCTCCAGGGGGCAATGATTTGTATGTGACCTGCACTTACTGTTTGGCAGATGGAAGGGGGTGGGGGGGCGGAGTGAGATTAAAACGTACATGTATAGCGTGCAGTGCTTTTAAATATGCCCATGTCTGAAATGTAGCCAATATTGTGGTAAATTAAGCACGTGGTAGCAATTGTTTTGCAGCCCAGATAGAAGTGGCCTTTTTGAGTGCTGTGAGGTAAAGATCTAGATGATGTTCGCTTTACTTTGTCATATGGTACTTTATATTATAGAAGCTCTTACACAGGCACAAAAGTGTTTATTCACTGTTTTTATACGCTGCAGCAGTTTCTTAGCAACACAGTTTCTTTTGTTCATTGTTACTTTAGGCACGGAAGGCAATTCCAAGCTTTTAGGTTACATTTTTTTTTAAGACTAGAGAAGCATTTGTGTTGAGCTATAAGATTGTAAGAAACATTTTTCCTCTTGAATCGATAACATTCCTAAAATGTTTGCTATAGACAACTTGTGGTAATCCTTAATGTTAAGCTTCTCTAGTCCAATTTTACCTTAGGCAGATTGTTTCTGTATACATTACAAATCTAAGCCTGCTCCTCTTCTTTTCTGCTTACAGGTTGTGATCACCAGGCTAAAGCTGGACAAGGATCGCAAAAAGATCCTGGAGCGCAAAGCCAAGTCACGGCAAGAGAGCAAGGATAAGGGCAAATACAAGGAGGAGACTATTGAGAAAATGCAAGAGTGAACATTACCTTTTTGCTAACAATAAACGCCTGAGTAAAAAAAAAAAGTTTTATTTTGTGTGGTTTTTTTTTTGGAGGGGGAAATTGTGTGTGTGGGGTGATTCATACAATTTATTTTTAAAACGAACCTGCTTTAGTGAATTTAGTAGTTTGTTTGATTTCATTAGAGATCCTTCTATGTACTCATTTCCTAGCTAGGTAGAAATATTTGCTAATACATGCAATATATGCACAGCCAAAACTAGCTTGTTAGTATCTGACATTAAAGAATTAGTATGTTGTTTCTGAAGTGGAGTTTGAGCTCATGACCTGTTGTCTCAGAACTGGAACCACCACTGCTGATCTACAGCACTTGAGTGGAACAAACCCAGAATATGTGGTGTTTGCTGCTTTTATTAGCTTTACAGAATTGCAAAATCTGGGAATTGGGAAAGGGGAAGTGTGAATTTAGAGTTAAAGTAGATGTATTAACATTTTTAGATTAGATGTGCCATTTAGTGTGGAAAAATAATTGAGCGGCATTCCCTACAGTAATCCCTGAATAGCTCATATACTTGCTGGTAGAGACGTGTCCTCCGCAAAATGCACATCATCAGTCGGCAGCTGTGAACGACACATCACTTAAAGATCCGACTCCTCCACGAATAACATTTCAAGAACTGACTCCTCTTATAAACATTTATTCAAAGATCCGACTTCGTGAACGATACGTCACTTTATGAGTCGACCCTTTTGTGAATCACACATTTCAAGAACCAACTCTATATAAACGATGCTTAAACGACGCTTATTCTTCTACGTGAATGACATTCCAAGAACCGACTTCTTCACGAACGAAACACTTTTAAAGAACCGACTCCGTGAACGACTCCTCACTAGTGGCAACAGCTCCAACGGACGAAGGAATAAAGAAATAATCGGGGGCAAAAACCTTACAGGTGCTTCTGGGCATTTAAGTTTGGATGTACAAAAAAAAAAAACATTAAAAGAAATAAAAAGATATTAAATGTAAGAGTAAAAAAGAGAAGTGTAGCAACAGTGGCTCCGCCTACCGCCTGGAGTCACGTGACCGACACTGACTGCTGTTGTGAAGTTTGTGGAAGTTTGGTGAAACCTGCTACAAGAGCTTCTTATTCCATTAAAACTACTCTCCTGTTACTTGGTTAAAGAAAGCAAACAATGGCGGAAACGTCTTTTGTCATCTCAATTACCGTAATGACGGTGTTTTGGGGCATTGTTGGAGGAGTGTTGCCGTGTTTTATTCCTAAAGGACCAAATAGAGGGTGAGTTGATTTTAGCTTCGGAGCTAATCATCCTGTCTGAACCTGAAACTAGGAGTTATAAATAAGTTATTATATTTCTGCTGAATATGTGACATGTAAAATGAATTAGGCAGGCGCTTGATAACTTATCTGAACTCTTTATACAATATATTTGATATATTGTTTTAGGCTTAAACTGAACAAAGTTAGCAATCCGCTTAAGGAGGTGACAGTCACGTGACGAGGCTTCGCTCCACTGTTAGATTTTTTTTTTTACACATTGTTCATAAGCACATGAAGAAGAGAGGAACAATCAAATGATCTGTGACTGTCTTAAGAAATTAGATGATTGTAGCTGTTATTAACTAGACCTTTAAATATTTTTTTTCTATGAACGAATGTTAACAAAAAAAGTGGAAACTTTGTGTAGGGAAAGATTAATCATACAGACTCCTTCGTCATGACGCACAAGCTATGCAGCAGGAGTCACGTGACAGTCAGATGACTCGAGAAACCAGCTTCAGTATGGCATTTCATTTTACATGTTGGTTGAATTCTTTATTTTAATATATATTTTTTTTACCAGGGTTATTGTGGTTATGCTGGTCCTAACTGCAGTTTGCTGCTACCTCTTGTAAGTATGATTTACATCCATGCGACTGGGGGTCCCTTCAGTTATATCTTCCTTCCCTGACCCCAAATATTCCCCTAAACTATGTAATTCTCACAGAATTGTAAAGGTCCTCATTCTTTATGTTCATGGTTGGCTGAAAGTCAGATGTAGCCTTTGGGTAAGAGGTTTTACAATAGTATTGATTACCGAGAAAAAGGTATTGACAGGCGGGTCAATACAGCACTCAAGAGACCTGATTGGTCACAAAAGATTGGGGATTCTGTGAAATCTCTATGCAAGGCACATGTACTGGATGATGGTGATGTCCAAAGTAAAAAAAAAAAAATATATATATATATATATATATATGTGTATGTATGTATGTATGTATGTATGTATGTATAGGCAGTGACTGACAATTAGTGTAATTAACAGGGAGGAAATGGTAACATTTACCGGTACTATGTAGCCAAAAGGTGAAAAATAAACAATGGAGCTGGTAGTCTGTCCTGTAAATCTCATAAGTTTCACTTTATAATTTAGACAATGTAATTAATGATACCTTGAACCTGGGACGTGGAATGATGTATATGGTTAAACGTCCCAGTGCAGTTACCGTCCATTATCAGCACTCATGAAAAGCCTATTGTCCAAAAAGATTATTTGGTCGGAACTAACTGTGGTATACATAATAATGTGCTTCTTTATACAACAGTTAGTTCTACAATTGTTAATAATATTAATCACTATTTGTCTAACACTTTTAACCGTTCGAAGTAATTTACATAGAAAATATTAGGTAAAATGGGCCATATTAACTAGATAATTATAAAAATGAAATCACAGTTTGTGGATGTGAAATGAAATAATCTGAAATCTTAAATGAAGTAACTACAATTACATCATGAGATATAGGGAGTAAAAAGACCCCAAAATGATACATATTTCATATTTAAAGGGGATGTAAGCTCTATTCTATGTTTTACTTTTATTATACTCTAAAAGTAGAAATGCTTCAGGTGATTAGTGTAACCATTTAGAGCAGGAACATACAAATTTGTTGCAGGAGGTCCAGTGTACATCACAGTTTGTATTTCACAAACACACTCACTAAACCTGGCAATTGACAGAGTATTTGAATCGCCAGTAAACAAACTGGCCCTACAGGACTTGGATTTGTGCCCCCCGATTTTGAGTTTTAAGTGTAATAACAACCCATTAATTCAATTCAATTAAATTTTATTTATATAGCGCTTTAAACAATGGTCATTGTATCAAAGCATCTTCACAAAATTAGATGAAGAGGAATATTTTAAAGAATTAAAATAACCACATGGGGGCAGCACATACACTTAACTCCTCTTGTTCCTCATCAGTGGGTTTTCCCAGATTTCACACAATTTATCAAGAGACGTTTTTTCCACCCAGTTCTATGAGGTGTGTAGTAATACCACACAGGAAGTTTGTATTTTTTAAATGATCTGTTGTTGCGGAGGTGATGTATTTGTTTTGACCTCATGTCTGCTTTTTTTTCTAGCTGGCTGATTGCTATTCTGGCCCAGCTGAACCCGCTGCTTGGGCCCACACTCAGCAATGACACCATATGGTACCTCTATCATCACTGGAATTAATTTTTAATCATATGCTCCTTGTCTAACAGGTAAGCATGCTATCCTAGCTTAGCTTTTTCAGGTTACACTTATAACCAGTTTGAATTGGTAAATTACCAGTAAGCATTTTTTTTCCTGCAGATGCGTGTATATGGACAAACATTCCTTTCATTTTCTCACAAAAGAAAGATGGAGTCCATGCAGTGCCTGCGTATGCAGTTAGGTGTGATGTATAGATTTGTTTGGTCGTCTTTTGATTGAAATAATGTACAACCTGAACAAATTTTTTTGTTGCTGTTGTTTTTATGTTTCTATCCATTGCTAAAACCCCATGTCCTTGTTTGTGGTGTATATTTGCTCTGTGGTTCTGTTAATGTGTTTACATGATCTTTTTGTATTTATGTAACTGAAAGGTGGAATAAAGATCTCTAAATGATGTAATTTGTTCCAGCAGAGCTTGTTTAATTATTCTTCATGTAATGAGATGTTTTAAAAGTCAAAATACAGAAATTGTTCTTTAATGCAGTAAACAGATAGTGACTGTGCAGAACAACTTGATTTTCTCAAATGACAAACATTTCAAGACACATGACATTTCCAAGACACATTTATCAAAATGCATAGATTTGGATAGAGATTGCAACCAAAAAAACAAGACTGTGAAAAACTGACTTTAGTGGTTACTTTATTATTTCGTTTAGCGGTTCAAAAAGTTCACTATAAAAGTAATCATCAAATTGGTTGCTCCTAAAATATAACTTAAAAAATGAAAAGTATGTGAGAAATATTTTGTCATGATATTATATTGTGATATTGCCCGGCCCTGCATCAAACTCTGTCTACAACTTTCTCCTCATTCACAAAAGTCTTTCCCTAGACACAATTTTTATTTTCTGTACTGCCAGACAGCAGGAGTCTTGCTCATCCTTAAATGTCTTTAGGGATTCTGGGTCGTGATTGGGTACACTCGCATTCTTCTTTATGCACACGGCTACTCGAGGGGCTGCTGCTGGACACCTGCTCTTTGGCTTGGCACACAGGGCAGCAGGCTGTAAGGCCTTTCTGTCTGCAAGATGTGCAGGATAAAACAAGCTGGCAGCAGAAATCAGTAGAGCAGAGCTGATACTTGTCCCATGGAGTCCCACAGTACCTACAATCTGTAGCAAATTGAGAGACAGGAGCAGATTATTTCCTGCAGTGTGTAACTGTAAACCTATACGGATAATACAATGGCTGAGAGTACAGATCCATGTTAAGTGTCTTTGTTTGATTTGATATTTTGTGTCAGGAAGAGATGTTACACAATACCTGAGATGATGTCACTGTTGAAGGCGACTGAGTAACGCTCATCAAACACAAAAAGCTTGCCGCGGTAGAAACCGTCAGGAAACTGCTCCAGGTACTTATGAATGCCACCCTTCAGCTGGTAAACTTCCCTACATACGTTCTGCACAAACACACCTCACTTATTAACCATGAATAAGAACACACTCAAGTCTCATAAACTGTACTTGTATACTCTTGAATACTTGATCTTTTCATTTAAACTCACTTTCGAGCAGAGATATGCTGACCCTCGTTCACACCGTATTCCCCCAGTGCAGTACATCAGAACCTTCTTATTGCGGAACAGGTCCAGGTTCTTGTCCACGTAGTCAGGAAAGTAGCTGAATTTTCGGATATCCGGCGCCAAGCAATTTTTAAACTGACCCTAAAGGAAAAAGAATAAATAAATAAATCAGTGCATAATAGACTATATAGCAAATACTAACAAACATTTCTTATAAAAACAGGCTTACTATTTTGCTCTCATAGAAGTTTCTACAGTCCAGCAGAATTGTATCATTGTTTGAGGAGCCATTTTTGAGGAGAGACTCTACCTCCTTGTGGAACTCTTGAGGGTCCAGATGTGTTCCTATGTGTTAAAGAATTCCACTCAACAACAGCTACAATATAAAGGTGTCCTTAGATTTCACCCATTTTCCATGTTTAGTTGTGAGTGTGTGTGTATATGGAAAATAGCAATAATCCCAATTAAGATGCATTCAATTCCAAGGTGGAATGATATAAAATATGGAAAATAAAACTTGATTTTTCTCAACCTGCTAATTTGTAGGAGATTATATCTGGATCCACACCCATGGGGACGATTTCTTTATACACTCCAACCTTAAGATCACCAAAGCACTCAGCACCACCTTCACTGGTCTGAATATTAAAAAATATATTTTAGGTCATTTTCTAGAAGACTGCATTACAATGGGGAATAAATCTAATTTTTGCTTGTTTACCTTAAAATCTTCCACTTGCATTACTTGGAATATGGGATGTGCTAGCATTGCCTTGATGTAAAGGCTCGTGGCTGTTTTTGTTCCGGCA
This sequence comes from Leiocassis micropogon, assembly GCA_028565275.1. NCBI lineage: Eukaryota > Metazoa > Chordata > Actinopteri > Siluriformes > Bagridae > Leiocassis > Leiocassis micropogon. The sequence continues at coordinate 6,664,798 of JAOVVA010000010.1, forward strand.
ACTGTTCCATTGATGCCCTCTGTGGCCACGCGTACCTGCACGAGAATGAAATGTCATTCAATGAAAGACATACAGTACCACAGCAATACCTTAAAAAAAAGAGAAAAGCACACTGTTTACCTTGCCGGTGAGGCGAAGCTTTGAACACAGCTTATTCTGCCAGTCACAAATGATCCTGGGCTCTTTTATCTGACAATAGCAATAATACAAGATGACTTCACCTGGACCTCTGCAAGCAATCACACAGACACATCATAAGCATGTAGTCATGTACAGACAGTAACGATCAAGACCTGCAGAATAAAACCTACTCGCTAAGCTCGTCCTCAGAAACATGGCTTTTATCAAGCATCCAGAAAGGAGCATTTTTTGACTGGTAGTCGTTCTCGTGGTCTTGTATGGAGCCATTAGCGTTGGCTTGCTTTAGCGTCTGATCCAGTGCTGCACTGGTGAGCTCGTCAATCTCGTTCGCATGGACATTGGAAACGTGCTTGTGGATGGACGAAGGGTCTAAGAATGCCTCGTCGCAACAGTGCCAAAGTGATGAGGTGTCTAGTTCGGACTTCAGGATCCTCTTAGACTCCACAAATGTTGCGAAGGTCTGAAATAAAATAAAAGTTCAATAAGGAGACAATTCTCATTTTCATCAGAAGTACCTCAGGTCAATCAAAAGTTTATTCATCAATTGTACTATATATATTCAAGGCACATAATTGCTTGGCAAGCCTGGGGTTAAAGCTCAGGATACAGAGGCCAAGGGTAACCTTCAACGTGCTGCTACCACCAGCAGCCTTCACTGTGAGGATTAAAATAGTGTCTGTTTTGCTGTCATCTGACCAAAGAACCATATTTCCACATTGTCTTCAACAAACTCAAAATGGATTTCATAGGTATTCTATAAGAAACAGGCCTTACAAATTGGTAATTATTGAGGCTGGTAAGTCTAAATGAACTTCTCTGCAGTAGAGGTAAGTTTTGGTCTTGCTTTGCTGGGGTGGTCTTCCTGAGAGCCAGTTTCATCATGGTGCTTTAAACGTTTTGCAAATACACTTGAAAATATTGTTCTTGCAAGAGCTATTCCAGAACAGCTGAACTTTCGCCTTAAAATAAAACTGACTGTTGTTGTTACTGAATCACCTCATGCTATATTTCTTTCATCGATTTGAAAAAAAATATATAATCCAGTATCCAAACTTTTGACTACTGTATGTATTGTAATAATATATCGTATCACCTACTCCCTGATGACTCCTGTCACTACTAGTCACTGACTTTTGGTAGACCTCCTTCTGTAGATGGAGTCTTGGCGTTATCATAGTCTTTCCATTTTAATAATGGATTTAATGGTGCTCCATGGAATGATTTTTTCCCCCTCCTTTTTTCCTGACAACCAAACCTTTAAATTAAAACCTTTTCTTTTTTTTTCTTTTTTTTTTTTTACAAAATACAGTCATGCAATCATGACTTCTTTTATTTATTTATCTGTGAATAATCAATACTACAGAGAGAAAGAGAGTTGAATAGTTGAAGACAAGCCGGTGCAAAGTGTGAAAGTATGAAACATTAGATGCAAAACATAACCACAATCAACCCAATGGAAACTATTATGATTACCAACAGAATAAACAGAAGGAACATTTTGACATGCTGGCATCACTGACAGGTTTAATACATTAGTAACTTCTTGTTTTCTG
>JAOVVA010000010.1:6670660-6682819 GCA_028565275.1 Leiocassis micropogon
AAATACAGAACAGATGGAGAGAATTAGCGTAGTTGCCATTCAGGATAGATGTACTGGAGTATGAGGTTATGGGATGAATTATGTGTATGCCAGAACTTTTAAACTGGGAAACTGTGTCTGAGCCCCGAATATTGTCTGGAAGGCTATTCCAAAGCTTTGGACCTAAATATGAAAACGCCCTACCACCTTTTGTAGATTTTTCTTATTCTGGGAATTACCAGAAGTCCGGAGTTTTGTGATCTTAAGGAACGTGGGGCAAATTTTAAGAAGGGGCAAATTATTGGGCTGCGTCAAGCAAAGAAAACATCTAAGGAGATTTTAAGGTCCTGGAACTGGGTTAAGAACCTTTCAACATATTATCAAAACCTGGAAGGGTAGTGCTGAATTGTCAAATTTGTATAAAAAAAATGTGGTCAGAAAAAAATTATGAATGGATATCACTTAAACACTTGAATTTGTGTGGTTTAAAAAAATAATAATAATAATTTTAATAATGAAAGTAAGAGCATTTCCATATACATACAATGGGGCTGCACGATTAGTCAAGGGCGGGGGAAAAAAACTCACGTTCTCGATTCATGCATACATGTAATCTCATTTTTGACATCGATTCACTTGCATGTATTTCCCTGCATTCAATTCAATGTGTTCACTTATGTACTTGACGACAATCCCAGACTGCTACAGTGCCTTGGAAAAATATTCATATCCCTTGAACTTTTCCACGTTTTGTCACGTTACAACCACAGATGTAATTGTATCATATTGTAGGATAGACCAACACAAAGTGGAAGGGAAATTATAAAAGGTTTTCAAAATAAAAATTAAAAAAAGTGTGTGGTGCGCACTTTTATTCAGCCCCCTTTACTCTGATACCCCTAACTAAAATACAGTAAAACCAATTGGCCTCAGAAGTCACCTAAGAAGTGAATACTGTGTTCACCTGTGTGCAATTTAATCTCCGTATAAATACAGCTGTTCTGTGAAGTCCTCAGAGGTTTGTTAGAGAACATTAATGAGCAATGAAAATAGCATTATGAAACTCAAGGAACTCACCAGACAGGTCAGGGATGAAGTTGTGGAGAAGTTTAAAGCTAGGATTAGGTTATAAAAAACATCCCAAGCTCTTAACATCCCACGGAGCATTGTTCAATCCAAAATAGAAAGAGTTTGTGGCAGAATGTGGAAAAGTTCAAGGTGTAAGAATATTTTTGCAAGGCAATGTATATCAGTCACACTTATTGACTCGCTCACACAGTGTAAAACAAAACACTATTAATTTACCAACTAGGCCAGAGATTAACCAGTTATTCAGTCATACAACTCATTTGATTTATGGGAATTTTCCATTTGAACTTGAAAGTAGCGGGAAGAGAAAGTTCTCTATACGTTAGGCCTATACGTTACCTCAAGCTCGGCCAAATGTAACTGTGCGAACCCTATTAAAATTTGTTCAGTAGTTTTTACGTGATGTGTGCATGCACAGACAGACACGCATCCTAAAAAACATCTTGATGTGTTTTATTACTTATTTTGTGTCCCCCAAATATTTTTTTCGCAAATATCTTAAGTGTACAGAAACTCCAACTTTACAGTTTTATTATATGCATAGATTATCCAATGTTTCCTGATAAAACTATTCCCGTAGCAGATTAAACTACTTTTGCACATGCCATGAGTTTGTCATGGTTTCTTCCAATCTCTACCTGATGAAATAATGAGTGCTCGGTACAGTCACAACGCTCCCTAGGCACATGCAACCCTTTTCATACCTTGGTCTTTTCCCCGTCACACCACTATGTTTCAGTGTAGCTTCTCTTCTCCAGAAGAAGTGCCTATTGAGAAAGTCCCTTGCTCATTGTTTGTGTATTTTATATCGGGGCCAGGGTCGACCTCTCCCTATCATGCAGGTGTTGTGCTCACCATTATCTTATGCAAGAGAGCACCCTCTTCCCCAGGGACTCTGTATCTTTCAGTTCGCCCTATATGAGTTTAAGTTTTAATAGCAAACATTAGTTTATATGCATATATTTGATGCTTAAATAATGTAAATATATTTGAAAATATAAATACTATAAATGAATGAAATATTGTACTGTAAACTATGTACTTAATTGCAGACTACCTAAGAAACTGACATTTACCGTCTGCTGATAAAAATACTATTTATTTATTTGAGTGCAATAAATGTTTTTGTTGAGAAAAAGGACGATCGTGTGAGAATCGTGATCTCGTTTCCCATGGAGAAAAATTATTATTCACATTTTAGCAAGAATCGTGCGGCCCGATCAGACAATGTGATGAGAACTCAGAGGATTAGGACTAAACAGCAGTGTGACCATAAGACAACCACTTGTTAGTGAGACTAATCTAATTAAATATAGTGGGGAGCATAAAGCTTGGCCTTCGGAGCGATTGGGAACGGTTCATGTGGTCTGAAGGTTTTAGATTTACCCTATTTCAGATCAATGGGTCAGTCAGGGTAAAAAGTTAAGCACAGGAAATGGCCACTGTACAAGTCTCTGAAAGCAGTGTTATGATCAGGGGTTGCTTCAGCTGGTCAGGTCTAGGCTCAGAGCAATGTTATGTGGCAATAAAATAAAGTCAGCTGACGACCTGAATGTACGGAATGACCAGGTTATCAGATCTATGGAGTTTTCTTCCCTGAGGGCACAGGCATATTCCAGGACGCAAATTGTGAAAGAATGGTAATGGTAGAAATCATTTTTACACATGAATTGGCCACCACATTGTGTGCTATAATCAAAGTTAAATGTGATTGAGTGAAATCTTAGTGTGTGCCTTTTTTTTTTGGCCAGGTATTGTATTTTAAGACAAGGAAATGTAATTTTTTGTTTATTATTTTTAGGAGGCGACAGAAAACCCATGTGGCCATGCTGCAGGTGTGGACAGCTGAAAAGCCTCATCCACAGGAAGAGGTGAAACTCCTTCTCCGTTATCCTAGCACAGACTGGCCTTCAATTAGCATTACCAGAGGAGATGTTCATGTATGAACACTAAGTGCTGCGGCTAATGTAATGTGTAATAAGCTTTATTAGAGCAATGAAAAAGAAGTAGTTCACCGTACTGAAAGACCACTGATTTTGCTGGATGGATGGCTAAATATTTCTGTAGTGTATAATGGGGGTGGCAGTACGGTTTAATGTTGATTATAAAAATGATATCCTTTACAATATATGTAATGACGATTTTAATATATTAAAATTTTCTATGTTTATCACAACAGAAACCAGGTCTGACATGGTTGTTATATACAGTGCTGTAAAAGTATTTGCCCCCTTCCTGTGCACTGATGTGACTGATTCAGATTATCAACCAAATTGTAACATTACACAAAGATAACCAGAGTTAATACAAAAAGCAGTTTTAATAACCGGTTGTTCCATTCTTGGCAGCAACAACTGCAGTCAAGTGTTTGCAGTAAATGGCAATGAGTTTTATAAGGGTTAGAAGTAAGGTCAGGTTTATAATTTCTATTTAATCTACTTTCATCTGCACAGTATGCAAAACACCTTCTCGTATGCAACTACCAAATGTACTGTTGTAGATTTATTTATATTGCCGAATACAATTTAACTTATTTCTAACGTCCTTTACCCTTTCCTGTCCTCTTGTAGTATCTGGACTGTCTGTGGGCTCAGGTGCAGAAGCTGAAAAAGGATCGCTGGCAGGAGCGTCACATCCTGAGACCGTACATCGCCTTTGACAGTGTGCTGTGTGAGGCTCTGCAGCACAACCTGCCCCCTTTCACTCCTCCAGCTCACTCTGATGATGCGGTTTACCCCATGCCCCGCGTCGTCTTCCGCATGTTTGACTACACTGATGCTCCTGAGGTACAGGTGTCATCTTTATAACGTTAGAGATGTCAGCGGTGTTTGCATGCATCTTGTGTGAAAGGGCCTTTCATCTTTTTCCACCTACTCATGTGAAAAAGAACATAAGCTTTAAATATTTTCTGACGTTTAAATCTTGTTTGAGTTAAAATAAATTTTTCCACTCTAAATTGTAACCATGTTTTGTTGATTACTCATTACTGTGATTTCAAGCCCAAGCTGCTGCATTATCATCCCTTTTTCTCTGCAAGTTTGTTGTATGTGTTGTGTGCTTGATGGTGTGTTTTGCTCTCAGGGCCCCGTCATGCCTGGCAGTCATTCTGTGGAAAGGTTTGTGATTGAAGAGAACCTACACTGCATCATCAAATCTCATTGGAAAGAAAGGAAGACCTGGTGAGTCCCAAATAGCCTTGATTGCACCTTAAAGAAGTCACGTTGACTTTATTCTTGTTACATGACCTTGTTTATGTATATTTTGTCACAATCTATTATTCTTATTTTATTTATTAAACTACAGTCTTGTTTCTCTTTTCAGTGCTGCACAGTTGCTGAGCTATCCTGGCAAAAGCAAGATTCCTCTTAACTATCATATCGTTGAGGTAAACTACAGAATAAGTATAAACACTCCCTTGTATACCGATAATTTAATTTTTGATGTGTATTCATGCATAACGTATATTCTAACCAAGCTCCATAGTGTTAAGGACACACCCTATGTAATTTTCTGTTCATGGTTAGCATTAGTATATGACCGTGATTTTGTGATGGATCGCACTGTTAACGTACTGTATTGTCTTTCTCTAGGTGATCTTTGGTGAGCTCTTCCAGCTACCTGCTCCTCCCCACATTGATGTCATGTACACTGCATTACTGATTGAGCTTTGCAAACTGCAGCCTGGATCGTTACCTCAAGTTGTATCCTTTCTTCATGCTAGAATGCTATTGTGTCTTGTAGTTCAAGAATCCCCTGGATTGTTTAGTACATGCATTTGCAGGGTGCTGTTACATGCAGGTCAGGAGATTTGGACAGATTAGTGGTGTCGTAGAGGCATATTTGAGTCCTGGAAACTTATTCCTGGAGACATTAGATAAGACTGAGAGATGGATTACTTTTAAGAAAAACAATGCTATAAAAAGTATTTGCCCCATTGTGATTTTATTTATTTATTTATTGCATAGTTGTCACATTTAAGTGATTCTGATCATCAAACAAATGTTAATATTCCATAAAGATAGCCCGACTGAATACAAAATGCAGTTTTTAATGAGTTCTTTATTAATTAAAAAAAGCTATCCAAACATTGCTTCAAAATCCAATTGCTGGTTGTGCCACCCATTTCCCATGTTGCAAAAAATTCATATTTTGTATATCATGATCTCTCTTAATATAGAATTGTAACTTAACCTAAACCTGCTCTAAGCTTGCACAAGCCACAGAGATGATGTACATGAGACTGGACACAATGAACACCACATGCATAGACAGGTGAGTGTAGACACTTTTGCTTTTCATTAGGCTAAAACGCAGATACATTATCACCACTGTTTACACTTTAAATACATATAACAATAAAATGTATACAGTATGTTGCGTTTCTCAATGCACACCAGGTTTTAGATTATTTATTTTCAAAAATTGAGGTTGTGGTCAGTTCTACTTAATCATTTTTCAAACCCTTTGAATAACCTGTTAGTTTTTTTTTTTTTTGATTTATTCATTAGTTTTAATTCTTATTTTGTTTTAGATTCATCAACTGGTTCTCTCATCATCTGAGCAATTTTCAGTTTAGATGGAGCTGGGACGACTGGTGAGATCTGTTTTACATCTTCATAAAATTAGACATCTAGCTTTATGGACACTTTTTAGTCTATGTCTATTAGTGTACTCTGGTTCGAACTCATGGCGCCGACACGGAGTAAAAGTCACTGTTGAACATTAAATAACAGATTTGCTGGTGGAATGGGGTTAAAGTAAAATGGGTGGTTGTTGATTTTAATGTGAGTATTTTAGCACTACAAATGTTTTGAAATTGTAATTATAAAGTATCTAGCCCATGTAGTGTTGCTTTAAATCTTTAAATGTATCACTATCTCTCAGGTGCAGCATTTTTAAATGAGACCATTTAACATGTAGGAGAATGATTATTGAATTTACTGATAACTAGTTCATATGCATGCAACCTGCTATACCAAGGTACTAGTTACAGTCAGGCCCATAAATTTTGGAACTTTGTTTATTTGTTTATTGATTGTGAATTGGCCTCTGTAAACCACTTGTAATACTGTACATGTGTATATATGTGCATGTGTTTAATTATTTATTTATTTTTAAAATGTATACACACAAAAATGCATATCACTTTACTGCATCCTGCTTCTTCTTTCTTTTCTTAAATCACTTTTTTTTGACTCTTGTTGCTCTTGCCATGTATGCCACTTTAGGTGTTGTCCTAAAATGGTCTCCTCCCTTTTTTTCTTGGCGCATGTTTTCTATCTGTTTTATATTGATCTTTTTTATTATTTTTTCTAATGTAAAATCTTGGTCTAATCAATTCTTTAGTAAGTTTTCTTTTATCTCCTAGGTCTGACTGTTTAACAGTGGACCTTGATAAACCCAAACCCAAATTTGTCAAAGAGGTGTTGGAAAAATGCATGAGGTGGGTTTTGTTTTTGTGCTTCCCCCATATTGAAAAAAGTAGCTGCTATTTCTTAAACTCTATTCCTGTGTGTAACTTTGGCTTTTATTCTTAAACTACAGGCTGTCGTATCACCAGCGGATCGTGGACATTGTGCCTCCTAGTTTCTCCGCTTTAATCCCACCTGAACCACTGTTTAAGTATAAATACGAGGATGAGAGCAGCAGTAAGTAATACAGACTAAAATGGTTAAATTTTGAAATTGACAGCATTTCACAAAGGGCTGATAAATTTCTTAGAATATTTGTAACGCCCATTTAGGTGAAACTTGGTGTAACCATGTCCTGCTGCATTTTCTTTCCACTTTAGGTACGTTGCCTGGATATGTTGTGGCAACTACTATAGGAAATGCCATCAAGAACCGTGCCTCAAATGAGGAGATCCTCACTGTCCTGAAAGAGGTGCCCAATCCTAACCAGGACGAAGATGATGGTATGTCTTTTTTTTAATTTATTAATTTATTTATTTTTATTAATATTTTAGTTATCTAATAGTTGGAAGGCACAGGCCTATAGCTTGTCTTTTATAGCTTAGTACCTCTTACACCAGTTACCTATTTATAGACCTCAGTTATCAGTAAAAGTATTAAATGAAGTAAAAATGTAAAAGATTTATAGATGTTCCCTAAAAAGTTTTATTTTTCTCTTCAGATGAAGGTGATGGTTTCAACCCACTGAAAATAGACGTGTTTCTGCAGACACTGCTTCATCTGGCTGCGAAATCGTTCAGTCACTCGTTCAGTGCTCTTGCAAAGTGAGTGTTGTGTCAAACAGTCTAGGCTTGTGGTGCCCCCCTGGTATTCTCTCACTTTGTACTGTAAAGCAATAATGGTAGCAATAAAAGGTTTCGTATTTTAACCAGTGTCTTCAAAGTTGCCCATAGTGTAAGTGTTAATGTTACAGCAGAAATAACCCTCAATAAGAAATTTTTATACATGTATAGCTTGCTTGTATATCAAAGCACTCCTATATCAAAGTAAAGAATTTCCCCATAAGAAATGATGAGAGAGAGGGGAACCATAGGCTCAGTTGTGTTCACGTGACACTCGGCAGACAAAGCATAGACCTATATGGATAAACTTGATATACATGGATAAAAATGTCTTAAGTAAATTTTACGTAATAGGTCGGGTATAGTTTAAGGATTTATTCATGACAGCATATAGTTTTTACTGTAAAAGCATAATGGCTTATAATCGCCTAACCCTTTATATACTGTACTGTATGTAAGCCTTACTCTGGTAAAAGATGTGATTTTGAATCTGCCCGGACTTTTCATTTTTGATCAGGGCAGATTGCATATTTTTCTCGTATTAATATTTAGTTCAATATTTTAATACAGTATTTAGTATTAGAGGTATACAAGAGCTTTTTTTTCTGGAGTCATTCAGGTTGTTACATTTTTCAAATTTCTAATGTCTTTTGCCATATCACACTTTTTCATTTTTCTGTCCCTGATTGAAAGCCTCATCATATTATTTGTAAGTCAGTCTTTAACTGCTTTCAGTGTGGTTAAGTTCAACCATTACCACAATGGCTAATTTTGCTGACGCCAGAACTGATCTGTCCCCTCCAGTCCAATTCCAATCTCACAGAAAAGCCAATGCAGCTCAACTCGCTGAGAAAGTCAGTACTGGCCATTAGGGCTGTAGCTATCGAATATTTTAGTAATCGAGGATTCTACAAAAAAGTTGATTGATTAATCGAGTTATTTGATAAAATGTACTTTTGCTTAATTTAACAGCAATGTAAAATATATAAGAGAAACAAAGATTAATTGGTTTTCTTTTTAGAAAAATCAACTTTTATTTTTTAAATGCATACAGCATTTTTTCAAAAATAAACATTGTCATTATTCACAATATAAGGAATAACTTAAAGTTGACTGAGATGAATTAAGTTCATTACAGTGCCATACATTCTTATTTTGAAGGCTTTTCTTAGATGTAAAAACTAAAAAAAAGAAAGGTATTTCAAATGACTAAGTATAAAAAAAAAACTAAGGAACACATTAAATTAAATAATTATACAAAAACACTAAGTTGCGCAACTTAACTTTCAGGACTAAACGTTTCTTAATTTACAGCTCAGGCATAACATAAGCCTTTACTGACAATTTCTGTCGTTTTCTCTTGCTAGTTTCTTCATTTCAATAATTTTATCGCTCCCTTCCATTTTGCAGCCCGCAACAGAACGCTCCATCAAATCAATACACAGCTAACTTTGCATCTCCTTCCGCTTTTTTGGGTGACGTAAGCAACTCTTCTTCGTTGGTGTTTACTGGCGGCTTGCATCCGGAAGCGCACTGTGTCATACCAAACAAATAATTTTGCAAAAACATAACGCAAGCTTTTAAAATTCATTAAAATAAGCTTTGAGGCAGAAGATTTTGCCTCGAACATTTTTTTGTAATCGAGTTACTCGAGGAATCGTTTCAGCCCTACTGGCCATGATAGAAAGGCACCACAGTCTGCCACGCATGGGGCTTGGCACGCAAAGAACCCAAGGCTCCCAACCGAGCCTCTAAACTACCCAGAGTCCATAGTCATGTAATTGCCGGCCAAATAAATCTGATCCATGGAGGCCCCAGCCTGCAACCCTCAGCCAACGTCTTGGTGCCACACACCACAATACACCCCAGAGATCTTGTGGAGTCGTGTCCCGACGGACCAGAGCTGCTCAGAAAGCAAAAGAGGCACCTACGCAATACTGAGCTTAATGCTTTGCATAATAATGTTATATATGGCTGTTCGGTGCACATTCAGATTAAGTGCACCATAAACCCAAGAGTGTGAGAAGGCATGTACATAAAACCTTGCTCTAAAATACCAGTTGAAACCCTTAACAGTCTCCGATAATAAACCGTTGCGATTGTAAAATGATCCATGTAGACTTTTAAAAAAAATTCTCTTACATTGTGATAGCTTCAGTTCCGGTGAGATTTAATTCCATTTGAAACCTATTTAATAAGGTTGCAAGTTTTAAAAAATTGTTGTTTTTTTTCTTTGTTGACATTCGTTGAAAGCTTTGGCCTGTGGTTGCACGGTCTACAGCTTTGACACTTGTCTCAATAAGATGGAACATTTCTGTTTTTAGTCATATTGCTTTTATTCGAGTCTTTTTACTGTTTTACTTCCCTTATTTTATATTCATTTTTTGCTCAGGTTTCATGAAGTACTGAAGACTTTAACAGAGAGTGATGAAGGGAAGCTGCACATTCTTAGGGTGGTGTATGAGGCATGGAGGAATCACCCAGAGGTGAGAAAAACACCTGCTAAATATGCATGTGGACATAAAAACTGCTGGGTTGGATCAGAAAACTTGCTTTGGCCTTAGCACAGTTTCTGTGTAACTTGGAAAACTAATTTTATAACTAATCTTGAAAATTTAGGGAGTTTAGGGCATTCGGGAACTTTTAATCTAAATTACTTGCAAGCTGTGCTTTCAGACATTTAAGTTAACAATGGCCGATGTGTGTGTCTGTCTTCAGATGATCTCTGTACTGGTGGATAAGATGATACGTACTCAGATAGTCGACTGTGCTGCTGTGGCCAACTGGATCTTTTCTCCTGACATGGCTCATGATTTCACCGGGTACATTTCCATATCCTGTTAGGATTCCCCCCCCCCCTTTTTTTTATATCCTTATGTTGCTGTTTGTATTGTTTGATTCAGGCTTTATGTGTGGGAGATTCTTCACTCCACAATCAGGAAAATGAACAAACATGTCCAGAAGATCCAGAAAGAGCTGGAGGAGGCCAAGGATAAACTGGAAAAACAGCAACACAAGAAGGTATGGGAAAATTCATGTTGGGCCTCCTTTTGATCCCTGTCTTACTGTTTTTGGTTGGTTTTGTCTGGATCACCAATGGACAGCTGATACTGGAGAGCAGATCCTTCTTAGAGAGCAGATCCAGAGGCTGTTTTACCTGCCACTTTAGTGACCACTTGCGATCATGTTTCTTATGACAAAGTAGTGTTCTTGTGGAAAATCTGTCAACCCATCACATTAACAAAATCAAACGACCCAAAGATGCTGGTCTGATGCCACAAGTTAAAGTAAGTGTATATACGAGGCATGTTCACGACAAACTGTGACTTTTGATTACGCAAAACAGTTATAAGATTTAAAAAATCCTGTTACTTTTCTATAAAACACCCTGCTACACTAATGCACTTATCCCAGCATTTCATTAGTGCTTGGGTACCAGCAAGGTAGAAAGTTTCCTCAATACGATAGAGCCAGGAACTCCCTTTAAAAGCTCAAACATGTGGAAATTGCTTAGCGAGGTCAGGGCTGTATGGGAATGTGGCAATAACTCCCAGCCGAGTTCCTGTAAAATGCAAGTGTTGTTCGTGAATGATTGTGTGCACAGTTCCCACAGACAGCTGCATCTTTTCTGCAATCTGGCAACAAGTTATCCTTCACTTTTTCATTCCACTCGCTGAATGTTCCAAATGTTTTACTACAGCTAAGAGTCTCCTCACCCGTTTTGTGCCTGAAGTCTTCTGTAAATGTCAATTGGTTTTACTCCATGGTTTGACTTGAATGCCCCTAATATATGTGTTGGATTATGATGCATTTCCTGGTCTTTGCATTGGTTGAAATTTTGTTCTTTCACTGTCTGCGCTTAAATGTGTAGCATTTTAAGGATTATTTGCTCATCTATTTACACTTCATGTGCTTTCAAGAACCATGCAAACCAAAATTAAAGAGGAAAGAAAAACTGATGTAAACCATGAGTCACAAACAGAAATAGTCCTTGCTTGAGTCAGTCTGTTGGTAGGATAAAAAAAATAAATAAATAAAACAAATACAGTGCCAAATATGTTGTACAGTACCATCGCACCATTGGAAAAATTTTAGTATCTTATCTATCAGATGATTAAACCTCATGTATCCTCTATTAAATTTATACTGTATGAATTCAGTGTCTCTCAAAGGTCTGAAATATTCTTGCGGTGGAAGCCAGTGGAACGGGCCGGCATTACCTGCCAGCACAAAAGTGGTCTACTGCAGACAACAAACAACAAATGCATATGACCTTAAACCCAATATATTGATTTATTTGGTAGTTCTAGTAATTTCATATTTTAGAAATCAATTTGAAATCAAGTCATCTAGGCTTTTATCATTTCGACCGTTCAAGTTCAGTGAAGGGAAACAACGTTGTGTTACATACAACATAAATTAACAATTTCAATTTCATACACAAGCATCTCTTGAGTTTACACCCAATGGTATAAAAACCAAAAACAAGAAATATCCAGGGAGCAGCAGTTCTCAGAAAGGAAATGCTATGTTGAGAGGTCAGAAGGGGTGAGAGAGTTTGTGTCTGATCTAATCTGAGCTGATATTAATCCTCTACAGTAACTTGTATAACCGATCTGATCTGGATAACATCGCAGAACATGTACAGTGAGGTCAATAAGTATTTGATCACCCTGTGATTTTGTTCTCTGTGAAGTTCTCTTACTTAGAAATCATGGAGGGATCTACAGTTTTCAGCATAGGTGCATTTCCACTGAGAGATTTTTAACAATTTATTTGTGAATTACTGTCAAATAAGTATTTGATCACTTGCTTATCAGCCAGATTTCTGACCCTCA
>JAOVVA010000010.1:6687393-6726075 GCA_028565275.1 Leiocassis micropogon
GCGGCTGCAACAAATCTTCCTCATGGTACTTTTCATTTCACATATGGCTTGTGTTTACAAAAGCACAAAGTAGAGGTCGTACATCAAATTATATACAGTAAGTCCCAGACTTCGACAGATTCAAGTTACGAATTTTCCGCAAATGCGAACGCACTGCGGATCTACAAACTTTCGTAGATGCGAAAGAAATCGTGGACGTATTGTACTTAATTGTACAAAAATAGACACTGCAGTGCACCAGATACCAATAATTACAATTCTATACAATATTTTTGATGTGTAAGTTTATATATAAAATGTCCAAAGTGCGGGAGAAATGAGTCGGCCTCACCAGTTTCACTTAATTAGTCCGGGAGCACGATGATAGAAAATGGCTGTCCTGTAAAGCTGTCCCAGTGGTGAACACTGTATTCCTCATTTCTGAAAGTCCTCAAGGAGACAGAGTTCACAGTCCAAAACAGCTCTGAAACAAAATGGCATTCATTCAAGTGCGCAGTAAACACCATTGTCTTTCTAGGGCTGTCTTTAAACAAGGTCAGCGGTCACCGGGATTCCTCTCCTGATTTGAAGGCGCAGTCTCGCGAGAGTATGTGGAACCAAAACACCAAACCTGTGTTTTTTTTATGCTTTTAGATGAGACACCCCTGTCTCATCTACGCAGTTTGACTCACAGTGAAACGCGGTGTTAGGCACCGCAAGCTTCCATGAGGACCATCAAAAAACATGTTTAATTTTATACAAACTTTCTATATTGCGTTGTGCGGAAATATTGGAGAAAAACTCCAAAACTGATGTTCAGTCGTGATAAACCGTACTTTCAGCCAGCACGCGAAACCGCACTGACGCTGCACAGGTAAGATAAGGGTATAAGACTCACTTCGTCAGACTTACAAACGAATCCAACTTTTTCGTTCGTAAGTCGGGGAGATCATAAACCTTAGAATACCATATTGCGATACTGTGCGAGATTTAATAAATAAATACAGGAGTGAAAATAATGAGTTTCATTAAACTAATATCTTCCCATAAACTACTCTACGCAGCCACTGCAGAGTGACTCTTTGAACACACGTTATATATAACATATAATAAAACATGTATTAATAAAAAGAAAACATGTACCTTTATACACAAGTAAGCACTTAGGCTTTAGTTTGTACCCGAGTATGTCAAATGAGCAATCATAACTGAATGAGTAGATTTTAAATATGTGCATTATGTTTTTACATGTACATGTAATAAAAAATCATTATATGTACAAATTCTTTAAATCTGACACTGTTTGCACTGTTACACTTTGCAAGTCTTTTTGCACTACTGTCATACTGCTGATATCTGTCTTGCTTGTTACAAATGCCTTTTTATTCAGAAACCCAGAATGTTTACATATATGTAGATATATATTTGCATATTAATAAAATTCACTGTTTACATTTACTCAGATGTATATTTATTCAGATGTTTACAAGATATGTTCACTTGGTTTATTTCTATCTATTTATTACAAGTACACTGCAGGTACCTTCATACAAAAATCGGTCATCATACAAAAATCGGCTGATATTTTTATACAAACTTTCAACAAAACCTTGAGCCCTTGAATCTTCAGACAAATTAGAAAGTAACAAAGTAACACACTTCTACAGTGCATATGCATTCATATATACATACATAAAATATGTATTTATTAAAGTACCATAATTAAAAAGAAAATATGTACTGTTAATATAATATGTACTGTTAGTGTATATGTAAAAATGTATGTATATATGTATATTTGTTTGTGTACTATATACATACAAATTCATTCAAGAACCCTTCTCTCATACATGTGTATGCACTGCCAAATTTCATTCATATTATATAAAATACATTATAAAATATGCATTATTAAAATGAGAACATGTACCTTTAATACACAAATAAGCACTGGGGCTTTAGTTTGTACCTGAGTATGTAAAATGAGCAATCATAACTGAATGACTACTGTACATTTTATCATATTATGTCATCATGTTTCAGACAAGTTAGAAAGTAACACAGTGCATATACACACACACTTCTACAGTGCATATCCTCATTTGCATTTTTAAATGACATGTTGAGGTAATAGTTAGAGTACACAGAAACTCGTCAGTGGAACTAGTCAGAAAAGAAGGCTTCAGTTTGTTATGGAGCATAAAGACTGGACTTTGGGACAATTGGAAAAAGGTCACGTGGTTTGATGAGTTCAGATTGACCCTATTCCAGAGTGATGGTGTATCAGTGTAAGAAGGGAAGTGCATGAAGCGAAGCAGCCTTGATGCATAGTGGCCACTGTACAAGCCTTTGGAGGTAGTGTTATGATCTGGGGTGCTTCAGTTGCTTAGATCGTTATGTGGCAATAAAATTCAGTCAGCATGACATCAATGTACTGAATGACAAGGTATCAGATCAGTGCATTTTTTTCCCCTGATCGCACAGGTAAATTACAGGATTCAAATTGTGAAAGAGTGGTTCTGGGAACATGAGGAATCATTTTCACACATGAAGTGGCCACCACATTGCATGCCCTTAATCAAAGCTAAAAACGGTTGAACGAAATCTTACTGTGTGCAATGTTTTTTTTTTTTTTTTTTTTGGCCAGGAAATGTATACGCTGCTGGATGCTTTCCGTAGAGGCTGTATCCCATCATGCATCTGTGCTGTTGTTAATCACTCTTGTGCGGAGTGGTTTTCGGCTGCCTCTGTGTTGATTCTCCGGTACTGCGTGTGGAAGAAGATGACGAAGGAGCATGAAGCTAAGCAGCACAATCCAGCCATCACCAGCACAGGCACTGTGTGCAGGTGTATGTGGGCAAAGACAAAGAGAGAGAGAATAATCAAATGTGTTTAGCACTATCATGTTTATCAAGGCATATCTGGGCAAACAACAGAGAAGTTTTCAATGTGGCATGTTCACTCCCACCCACTGCAGCTCTGCCTACAGTGAAGAGGAAGTGACAATGATGCACAAACTGCCTCAAGTAACGTAGAACAGGCCATTCTGTGCCTAATATCAACATCCTGGACTAGAATAACTATGTCCATTCAATTTATATTAGTAATGGATCATGCACATATTAAACACAAAGATTAGTGTTTGCTGTATTGTGCCCAAGTTTGAGTGCAATACTGTTAATAGGAACTGCAGCCGTAGTGCTATACAAAGAGCATCCACAGTCAGCTTATGGTTTCTATGTGGTACCACCCACAGTGACCTCATGGTAAACTTCAGGCTGTTCATGTGGGGTGATTCTCAGTTTCAATTAGGGGTTTTCAGGTGACTCCAGCCTGACAACTAGCACCGTGAGAAAATGTCTCATAATACAAGGCTGATGGATGCCCGTTTTTACCTTTCATACACTAATGAATTGCTGAGTGTGGATGGCGTGCATCACCCTACATCAGCTCTGTTATCCCACACACTTGGAATCCTGGCCCTATTGTGGTGAAAGGTTTCAGTTTTGGTCTACCAGATGAACTACTTACAGTGTTGAGATGAACATCTATGAAACCTTCAATACTCTGAACTGCAAATTTGTTTTAAGCTTAAAAAATAAGCTACCCAGAGCCTTAACACACTGAGTTACCATTACTGTCTTTTATAATTTCTTTCAGCTTAAAGAAAAATTCCAGGATTGCAACCTAATATCTGTGTGATCATCTACAGGTTTTAGGACTGATATGAGCTGAACGCCTTACCAAAAGCTTATATTATAGAGTGTTCCAGCATGACAATGCCATTGTGTACAAAGCGAGCTCCTTGAAAACATGGTTTGCCCAGGTTTGCTCTAGAAGAACTGCACAGAGCCCTAAACTAGAGCACCAACTATGCACTGGAACTTCTCATCCAATTTCAGCCTGTTCTCACTAATGCTTTATTAGCTGAATGAGACAATTATTATAACAAGGTTATTATAACAGCAAAAGGGAACTAAACAGAATGGGATATCCACAGGACTTATCTAACTCATCATGGTGCTTCTGGTTGGCGATCTCATCACATGAAGGCCTGCACGTGTGGTCTGCTTGGGATGCCTGTGGTGTCTGGAGATGGTTCCAATTGATCATGAAGATGGCCTTGGACCCGGTTGATGCAGACAGCTCAATAGTTCAGGCCTGAAATTCTTACAGTTTTATCCCTGTGCCTTTAATAAAAAAAAGTGGACTCCATATTACCATAAACACCTCTCCTGTTTTACTGAACATCCAGCCTCCTAACACAGTATGACTGCAGATCAACCCCTGCTATCTGGTCTCACCCAAAATAAGGATGGGTTCTCTGTTGAGTCTGGTTCCTCTCAAGGGTTCTTCCTATTGCCATCTTAAGGAGTTTTTTTCCTTGCCACCGTTGCCCTCGGCTTGCTCATCTCATTTCCCTAACTCAAACTCATTTCCCTAATTTTCTATTTGATTCTGTAAAGCTACTTTGTGACAATGACCACTGATAAAAGTGCTATATAAATTAAATCGAATTAATGTTCAGGTGTTCACAAACTTTTGGTTATAATAAATTTTTGTGGATAAATCATTGTCCTCGCTAATTGGCCTTCCATTATACTATATACACAGTTGAAAGAGATGATATTGATGTATGCTGGGATATTCATTCAACCTAATTGTGTACAATCCAGTTCTAAAGCACTGGATTCTAGCACAGTGTGTCTGCTTCTTGGCTCAAACACATGAATTAGGAGTTTTTGGTAAAAAAAAAAAAAAAAGCTCCATCCAGCCAGAACCGAAACTGCACACCAGTGTGACTGTGCACCACTCACCCATCCAGCTGAGGCTGGCATCATCCCCTGCAGCACACACAGACAAAGGTGAGTCTGTCAGTTTCGTCGTCAGGGCTTGTAAGAGTATGGTGTACACAATGGACTGGACCTGCCTAATAAAAATTTGGTAAGTGACCAAAAATTCATACAGTAATACTTTTATATATATATTTAGGTCTACATGGTGTGAAATGATTTATACCCTGAAATAAACACAAGCCCTGCTGATGTCGCCTCACCAACTGGGTAAGAGCACTCGACTGACAGCTCCATGGCAACTGGATAGGTGGCGAATCCGAATAAGCCGAAGAGAGCACAAACTGCTCCAATTATGACTTTCTGATCCCCCAACTGAGAAACCTGAGAGAATTTGGAGAAACACTGCATAAGACAATTTCTAATAAGTTGTAGGCCATCTGGAGGACTTTGAGCACTAGCTCGACAATCAGTGCCATTAGACAATTTACAAGAATTTTCTTTTGGAATCCAGTCATGCTAAAACAATATGACACCCATGTCCTAAAATCAACAGTAATTGGATAATTGTTCTCACCACTGCAAATGCGGTGCACAACAGAGACGTAAGGCACATGCTGATTTTTATGGATTCTGTGAACATCTTTGTTTTGTCCACAAAAATGCCAAGGAAAGCAGCTCCAAGTACCCCGAAGATGATAAAGAGAGCGCCACACAACCCTGCAAAGTCCTGCCACAAGAAAACATTTCATTAGTTACCACTAATGTAAGTATGGGATGTTAAATTTCTATAACAGCGGTAGCTCTAGCAGTAGTTCTAGCCGTAGAACTAGCTGTAGAACTAGAAGGGAAAACTGTGCTTTCTGGTTTCTGGGTAACACAACAAACTAAATTGACTTATTAAATTTGAGAGAGAGCGAAAAGAGAAGCTGGTCAAGACACATTTTGCATACTTGTTCCTTTATTCATCTTCTATACCGCTTATCCTGTGTATAGGGTCGCGGGAAGCGTAGCCTATCCCAGAAGACCTAGGACATGATGCGGGATACAACCTGAACAAGGTGGCAATTCATCGCAGGATTGGAATTGGGAACGCCAATTAGCCTAATCTGCATGTCTTTGGACTGTGGGAGGAAACCGGAGTATCCAGAGGAAACCCACCAAGCACAGGAAGAACATGCAAACTCCATGCACACAGACTCGAGGTGGGAATCGAACCCTCTGCCCTGGAGGTGCGGGGCCACAGTTCTAACCACTACGCCACCATGCCGCCGTACTTCTTGTTATAATAAAAATGCAAGCTTTGGCAAATTGAATAATGGAACAGAATTATTGGCATCCTTCTTCCTCTTTAATTCTATTTTAAGTGCTTGTCCATTTTTTAAAATCTTAATTACCTCCCTGACAGCTAATTAATAATGGTTCAACCTACACTTATCGTTACACATCTGGCCCACATTTCACCATGGAATAACAATGATGAATTCTCAGAATCTGACATCCATAACACAGCTATTAACAAATGCACCACGTTTAACCCAAAGCTGTAATGCAGCACATTTGTGTCATTTTTTGCTCACAATCTAAATGTTGTAAATAAAAGCTTTAAATGTTGCTGCTTACTGCTGGGCTGCCTTTGGACCAGAATTGTCCTTGCCAAATTGGTTCTTATGTCCCCAAACTCAACCATATTTGGCTATGGGTGTTTTGCCTTTTTCTACGGAAACTGATTTCTTCCAGTGAAAAGTGGATTTTTAATGCAACCCACTGACCTCTTATGTTGTGACAAGCAACACTGTAGTGTTTTGAGACTGTGAGCAATAAACTGAATTTCAAGCTTGACATTTTGTTTGCATTCATTAAAAACCTTTTTACAATATTGATGTAATACATTATATAACAATTAAATATTAAATTTTAAATATGAATTAAAATACATAAAACTTTTTACCAATTAGTATCAGTTACCTTTACAAGACCATGCTACTGTTATCAAGATATTCTATCACTGTTTGGGGAAATATGCTTTCTTACTTGTTTAGGTAAAACATTTTTACAAACTGCACAGATTTTTTTTAACAATATCTTACATTTTGGTAACCTTTGACACAGAGAATCTGCTCGAGAAGTGTGGCGAAACAGGTGAAGATGCCGACACCTGAGCCAAAACACACCAGCAGGATCATATAGGCTCTATTTTTTAACAGCTGCAGAGAAAAGTAAGAAAAATAGCTTTAGTCTTTTTATTCCTCTATACAACCACAGACTGATAGCTAAACACCATTGAAATAGGAAGTAGGTGTGACTGAATAATGACTCTTATCATAATGGTTCATGAAGATTGCCTTTACTTTTTTTAAATATTACGCTGTGTTTACCCTGTTAATTCCATAACTGCAAAGTATGTGGACACTGCAGATCTATGTACATGTAAAAAACTTTTACTTGTGGTGTGGTAACATTTTTTTAAAGGGCAACTTGAAAATTATATTTTTAATTTTATTCATGAATCTTATAATTTCATGTTATATACAGTAATTGACCGAATTCTACATTCATAAATGTAAATTTTCTTCTTCTTTCTAAAATATTAGCTTTCCTCTGCAAAATCCAAAACCTCTTGAACTTGTTAAATACAATAAAAAAAACACAAATCTTCTCGATATTCAGATTTAATCAATGAAACACTGTGATTTTTTTTCATTTTGTTAGTCTGTTTTCTCTATTTTTTCTTTCTATTTTTAGCTATTTATTTTGGAAATCAAAGTACCCTGAGGAAACCCACCAAACACGGGGAGAACATGTAAACTCCATGCTCACAGAGACGGGAATCGAACCCGGAACCCGGAGGTGCAAGGCGTCAGCACTAACCACTACACCGCTGTGTCTCCTAATTTGTAATTCTTTTTATTTAAAAAACTTTCTTCTCCTTTCGTGTTGTCTAGGTCAGTTAAATATTCTCATTTCATTTCATGTTCTACTGAAATTAGAATAAACAAAGATTCTGAAGTCCCTGAACAATGTTAACTATAGAGGTATTACAAGTAGACAAGTAATACACTGTAATACACTGTAATACACAGTAACTTATACTTAACTTATACCTGTACCCAGCACTAACTTTCGTATATATATTAACATATTTTTAACATCATTAGCTGGTTTACGTAGTGTTGCTGAGTTAACATTTTTGACATGTTTCATTATTCAACATATTTAAACGGAGTAAGTATGATAAGTATAACATGGAGCATTACCAGCTACTGCCTGGCATGCTAATACACAGGGTTCACTAAGAGTACCAATAATTCTGAAGTGGATGCTAAGTTATAGATTCATCGTTACCTTTTCATTGTGATTTCACTCCGATTAAGCACACATTCTTAGCTTTTCAGTTTTGCTTGCCAAAAAAAAGGGAATTAAAAAAGATTGAATACTGGAAGAACAAAAAATTTTCCAGAAGGTTCTTTCTGGAAGTCTACATGCATTAGCCTATGTCCAAATGTTTTTTCTCTACTTGTGCAAGGATGTGTGTAGGACTAAGCACAATGACCTATAACACTTGACATGGAGCTTGAGGAATGTTCTCGAGTGGTTAAAAAGTATGAAATGTGTCTGCAAAAGCATATTAGCCTTTTCTTTAAAGGCTTAAGGAAAGTGTATCTAGTATTAAATCTCTGAATGTGTATGTAGTACCAGTTTAATCCCTTGAAAGAAAGGCTCGGAGCTAGAGGTGTCTGCACTGGCAGAAGGTGGCGTTGGGGGAACGCTCTCCTGGATGCCCACTGTTGCTAGGAAACAGACGATGATGGCAGGTATAGCATATATAAGGAGCTGCAATGGTGACTGTGTGTTAGTTTAAAGGCTAAAACAGAAAACACTTGTACTTTTACATTTGGTTATTACACTTTTTTTTATATTTGCATATTAATGGATATACGGCATAACTACAAATAATACGAGGGGAGTTCAAGTCAAACTGGGACTTTTGATTGTGCAGAATAACTGAATACCGTTATGGGAGTAAAAGCTAGCTTTATTTCTTTATATAATCACAGCTCGCGACCCTTCCGTAAGCTGGTGGCAAGTTATCCATTGTTTTTCAAGGATAAGGCGTTCCACTTGCTGAATGTTCATGAGAATGAATGCAGTGAGCCACCTAGGCCGAGATTGACATTCACGGATGCATGCCCTTCATTAAAACGCTTGTGCCATTCAGATGTTCTACTGTGGCAATTGGTTTTATTCGTAAGTCCCGGTTTTGACTTGAACGCATGCCTTTTATGTTGTACTATTAATAATAATTAATTTATTTCTTACCAGCATGAAGAGGCTGTTGCTCCTACTAATGATGATTGGGGAGAAGATATTAACAAAAAGCAGTCCAAGAGGATTTGCTAGAAAATACGTTTACGTTAGATACGTTGCTGTTTCTTAGAACACCAAAACTGCTGAGTGGTTACTCACACATTGAAGCGATCATGTTAGCTGTAGCGCGTTGGTGCTCAGGGAACCACAGTGCTGACAGTTTGGTAGGGGAGAAGATTACCAGAGGCTGGGCCAGAGAGCACAGAGTCTGCCCTGCCATCACCACGGGGAACATGGTATTCTCAGGCAGAGAGCTGAGCACTCCCACAACCCTCACAACGCCACCGGCCATGTTGAGCCACGAGCCCAGAATCAGCTGTAGTAACGATCAGACACACAGAAGCTTCATACACATTTTTGACCCAGATTTAATCAATAGTATGAACAAGTCATTATCCTTTAACTACACATCTTTCCGATCAATATCCCTGTAGTTACTGAACAATTCATAGCAATTGCTTTGAGCTGAATAATAACCTAAGACTTTTTTTTTTTCTCTTTCTGACTGGGTAATTGTTATAGGACTTTGGGAACTGCTTTTAAATTAAACTGATAGTGGAATCCCTTTGCTGTTTTAAGAAAGGAGGCTGGATTGTAGCTGTGCTTACGGTGGGCCGTAGTCCCAGTGTATCCAGCATCCATGTGGTGATGAAGCTCAGAGGGATGGCCACCACCATGTAGACCACGGAGAGCCAGTTGACCTGGTCCAGAGTCACATGCAGATGCTGTGCTGTCTGATCCGCTACTGGGGCGAACGTCAGCCACAGCTGCAAAAAAGAATAAAGCACAGGGATTCACTGTTTTAGACCAAAACAGTGCTGTTAAATTCTGATAATAACAAGCAAAAATAAAACAAAACAATAAGGCAAAAAAAAAAAAAAACCTACAACATAATTTATTCATCTCATCATTTAAACAGTATATTTGCTGTAGCAGAATAATCAGTATTTCAGCACTCAGTTTGTTAAATTAGACATCAATAATTATTTCTCATAGCAACAGTAGTGTGGAACAAAAGTTCAAAACAAAAGTTGTGAAAGCAGTAAACATAATGTGAAACTTGAAGCACATGCTCACATGATTTGATCCTGATGACAGATCTGCATTGTGCAGAAGGGAATTTATGGTCACCATTACATGCTATGCTTCCCCATTTACTAAACATGCCGATGTCAGGGCAAGCACTTCTCTTTACAACAGTTTCTCAATCAATAGATTATAAAAATATCCACTTCCCAAAATGTTTATCCCCGGGGCTCAACCTTGTGTGGATAATTTTTTGGATCCTGTAGAACTCTATCTAGGAAAAGCTGCCGTAATCATAAAGACTGTCCTTTTCTCATCTAAGTCTGATTGTTTTCCTTATGTCATCTCAGGGAGATTTTCCTTGCCACTATTACATCTAGCGTTCAAAATCTAAATTAAGAATTATGTAAACCTGTTTAGTGACAATATACAGAGGATTCCAAAAAATGTATACACAATTCAACAATTGTTATCTATGCCCTTTAAAAAAACAACAACAACAACCTCAAATTGAAATATAGTTGCAAGCAAGGAAGAGCAGGCCCAAGTACTTGTGCCATCAGCACCTGGACGCACCACAGAACATGTATGCTTTTTGAGGATGTTAAGCAACACACTATGATGTCACTCAATATAATTTCATTCAGAACGTTATTAGCCAATTTTTTTTAGGATGTCACTTATTGTGATGTTACTCATATATGAAACAACACATTAGATAACTATATAATGATATATAACTAAAGAAGTTTTTGCCATATGTTTAAGGCCACGCAATGGCTGAACCATTTGATCCCTTCACAATTTTGCATCCTCAATGTCTTGAGATATATGATCGGTTCGGTGGCAATCGTATAATTCCTAAATCGTATAAAGGAGGAGTATATCGCAATCCATTGCATGCGTTTTGCAAACAACCCAAAATATCTGACCTCCTGTTGAGTTGAGCCCATGAACTGTTCAGCTCAATGAGATGTAGAAGTGCACCAAGTTTCACATGCAAATGTGCAAGTATGTATGAGCTATGCAGCAAAGTCTCCTGTGCGAACTGACTAAATTTTACAAATTCACTAGCTGACCAGTGAGACTGCACAGATCCAGTACAGTCCGGTGCAGGGACTCCATTCAGTTAGTACAATAGCAGCATTGTCTGATACGCCAGCGAACATAAAAAACGTATTTGTTGGACATACTGATGTACTGTACATTTTTTGAGTTATAAGTGAACTCTGTTAAACAGATATGGTAAATTTTCTTAATCCAAACTTTATATGTGTTTCATTTTAATGGATTAAAGCATTTTAGTTGTTACTGTGCACTTTTCCATAAATTTTGCAAGATAAACACCTTGCTTTTAAAGTAATGGTGTTGGAATGAGCTGCGAGTGAAAACCTCTACAGCCACTGATTAAAATCAAATCACTAACCACTGATTATTCATTTTGTAAATACAGATAAAGCTGACCTGTTAAACATGAAACCAGTGGCTCTGTTACCTTGTGAGAAGTATTATTTTTAGATTCTCTTAGAGAAAACAGTCACTGCAGATCAATATTAAGTTCTGACTCAGACTTTATCCTATGATGAAACATGTCTATCGTGATGATGGCGATTACTTCCACGATGACTCGACTCCATTAACACAGCAGGAGAATGAGAGAGAATAGTCTGAAGTATATGATTATTATGTAAATCATATGTCAGGGCTTTCTGAACCATCAGATATCATTCGATTATGGACTGACTTGTTGCACGGACACCACTTTCCAACACTAACACTATCATCAGAATATCAAATGAAGTAAAATATTTTTCAAGAATAGCATCATCCCACCATTATGGTTTTAGAGCTGAGTAATATCTTTGTAAAGACACCTGAAGCTGTTCTGGCAATTCCAACTGCCCAGATACCTTAGTATTACACTATGTTGGTTTTTAATTTTTTCTATTTTTGACATGGTTCCATATACCAATACTATATTTGTACACTATTTGGTAAGAAACAGTTGACTCAGTGATCAGCACTGATGCCTCCAGTCTAGGTCTTTTGTGGGTTTCCTCCAGGTACCCCAGTTCCCCCATAGGCTAAAAATGTGCATTGTAAGCTAACTGATGTGTTCCTTGTGACCTGCTACCATATACATCATAAGCAGTATGGAAAGTGACTAAATGAACAAGGGCATGCTTTCATAACCTCTAAACTGGGCAATCGCTTGTACTGTTTGTTAGCTCTCCTGCTGTTTCTATAAATCTGTCCTGCTGAACACCTCTAGCAGTATATTCCATCCTAAGCACTTTGCTCAGCTGAAGCCGGTCTGCTATTAATCTTGAGAATTGCTCGCAGTTCAGTCTGTGAAAGTGTTTTTATTACTCACAAGAGTGTTCAAGTAAATATTAGGAATGCTCTATAGATGCTGATTGTAATTGATTTGTAATTGCCTATGGTTTAGACTTAAATGATTGTGCATTGTGATATTAAATTGAACTTTCTTTTACATACCTTTTTTGTTTTTTATTATATGTCAAGCAAGTTGAGACTCAATGAACATGACAAAGTGGTTACTTAAAATGCAAGAATGAACTAATTACTAAAAAATCATTTATTATTATTCAGTTATTATATTTATTATACTTCTATAATGCTTATCCCATGTACAGGGTTTCGGAGGGGCCTGGAGCCTCTCCCAGGAAACTTTGGGCACAAGGCAAAGACCATGGCACTTGGACAGGGTGCCAATCCATCACAGGGCTCACGCACACATCCAAACACTACAAGCATGTCTTTCGACTGTGGTGGGAAACCGGAGCACCTGAAGGCATCCCACTAAGCACCGAAATACACAGACCCAAGGTGGGAATCAAACCCTCAGCTCTGGAGGTGTGAGGCCACAGTGCTAAGCACTACGCCACCTACTCTGTAGATGCTGATTGTAATTGATTTGAAATGTAATTCTCATTGATTATGGTTTAGACTTTATTGATTATACATTGTGATATTAAAGTGCTTTCTTTTACATGCTTTTTTCTTTCATATTATATGTCAAGCAAGTTGAGACTCAGTGAACCCAATGAAGTGATTATTTAAAATGAAAGAATGACCTATAAAATAAATGAATGTTATGATTCTTTCATTCATCCTTTATAACGCTTATCCTGTGTACAGCGTCGTGGGGAGCCTGCAGCCTATCCCAAGGGACTTAGGGTACGAGAGGGGGTACACCCTGGACAGGGTGGCAACACACACACACAACAGGTACTTTGTGAACGGCAATTAGCCTAATATGCATGTCTTTGAACTGTGGGAGGAAACCCACAAAGCAGGGGGAGAACACATAGACTCCACATGTACAGACCGGAGGCGGGAATCAAACCTCGACCCTGGAGGTGCGAGGCCACGGTGCTAACCCGTGTTGCCTACTGATCGTAACTGATTTGTAATGTGATTCTTATTGCCTATGGTTTAACCCTTAATGATCGCACATTGTGATATTAAAGTGCTTTCTTTTGCATATTTTTTTGTTTCATATAATATGTCAAGCAAGTTGAGACTCAAAAAACCCGACAAAGTAATTACTTAAAATAAAAAAAAATGATTATGATACATTCATTCATCTTCTATGTGGAGGGGGGCCTGGACCCTATCCCAGAAGACTTAGGGCATGAGGCAGGGAGTCAACACACACTACAGGCAATTTGGGAATGCCAATTAGCCTAATCTGCAAGTCTTTGCACTGTGGGAGGAAACCGGAATACCTGGAGGAAACCAACCAAGCACCAGGAGAACATGCAAACTCCTTACGCACAGGGAGGAGGCGGGACTAAAACCCTTTACTCTGGAGGTGCGAGTGCACGGTGCTAACCACTACGCCCAATTATTATGATCACTCGCTCTCATTGTCTTTATCGCTTTATCTTGTATTCAGGGTCATAGGGGTACTGGAGCCCAATCTATGAGAATTAGGGCGGGGTATACCCTGGACACATACACACACACACACACTCATTCACACACTACAGGCAATTTGGGAATGCCAATTAGCCTAATTTGCATGTCTTTGCACTGTGGGAGGAAACCAGAGTACCAGGAGGAAACCCAACAAGCATGTGGAGAACTCCATGCACACAGGCCCTAGGCGGGAATCGAACCCTCGACGCTGAATCCACAGTGCTAACCACTACGCCACCATCCTGCCTGATTATTATGATAATGATTCATAATTTTAGTACAGTGGGGTGTGTTTAGGGGCGGAGCTTATAAGGTTGAACGACACACTTGACTCATTCACAACCTAACGTGAAATCACTACATCAAGTGACTTTTCCATTCTTAAAATGTTGTCGGACTTTTTAACTTTTGTTTGTGCTGATGTGATAAGAATGTGTACAGACTCACTACGCCTATATGCTGACCAACAACTGCTGATCGAAAGTAATAGTTTGGACTCAACAATTTCACAAAGTGATTCCCAGTCACTCACCACTGAGTTAGAGCAGTTGAGCACGCAGAGCACCAGCAGTATGAACCATCTCCTCTTGTACACTCGGAACTCCGGCGCTCTCCTCCTCCTCTGTGTGGAGTTACATTCAACTTCCGAGGAGCCGGTGTCAATTTCTCCATCCTCCATGGAGCAGCTGTAAGTGGGAAGCGCTGAGACTCAATCACAGCCAGGCGGTGGGATGAACACTTCAAGCGCAAGAGTCGTTCGAAGTCTTCAACTAAACCTGCCAACTCGTATTTAGTAAAGACTAAACTCAGTAGGTTCAGTATACAGTACGTTGCTCACTCCCACTGCCGGCTGAAGAGTCAGGTAAAGAAAGGGAAAGAAGCAGCCAATAGAAGAGGAAGGCAGGCGATTATGGCCACGCCCTTTCCCTCGTGACGTGTGAGTCATAGTGCCGGGGTGAACGCACAGCGGGTGGAAGTTGACGCCGGCGCGTGCCTGTGCTTTCTTTACCTTGTACAGTACGTATGCATTTAGGTTGTTTCAAGTTAGTGCAAAACAGATATCCAAGGCAACCACAGATCATCGAAAGTCATTTTAGCCACAACATTAAAACCAACACTGATTGATTACCTTGTTACAGTGGCACTTGCCAAGTTAAGCTCAGCCTTTATTCATCATATACAGTATATTACTGCCTATATAACTGTCTTGTTTAAGGGCCCAGCAGCAGAAACTGATGGAGTAACTAATAATAAAAAATAATAATGTTATTATATATAATTAAAAAAAAAAATTCTCTCTCTTATTGTAGTACCTTTACCGCCCTTTTTTTCTCTCTCTCCCTATATTTTTATATTTATATGTTTATGTAAAGTTGGGGAACACGGGTCTAAGAATTTCATTACAGTAATGATGCCTTATTGTTATCTGTATATGACAATAAAACTTGAAAACTTGAAACAACTGCCAAACTTCTGATCATTAACTCAGAGTATTAACACACTGAGCCTCATGTGTTCCATCCAGGAATCAAACCTGGGTCACAAGAATGAGAAACCTTGCATAATACCACTACACCAGGGGTGTGATATATCAGTAAGCAAACGCAAAGAAAATACACAGGAAAAAATGGGAAAGTATAAGGAGCTGAGAAGCTTTTACAAGGGCCTAATTGTGATAGTTAGACAACTGGATCAAAGCACCCCCAAAACAGCAGCTCTTGTGTGGTGTTGCTGCTATGCAGTGGTTGGTTCCTTCCAAGGAAAGGACAACCAGTGAAATGGTGACAATATCATGGGCACCAAAGGCTCAGTGATGAACTAATGACTTTATGCCAGACACTAGCTCACACCTTCAGAGGTCTTATGTCCATGTCTTGACAGGTCAGAGCTGTTTTGGTGGCACAAGGAGGACTGGTAAAATGTTAGGCCGATGGTTTTAATTGTGGCTTATTGGAGTCACGAGGACTAGGCAAAAATTGGCTAGACAATCCGAAAGAGGTGTATGGAAGCATATTGGCATCATAATAATTTGAGTTATTTAAGCCTTTAAAAAAACACATTTTGAAATTTAATCACTGCTGAAAGGAGGTGGCACAGTGGCTTAGTGATTGGCACTGTAGCCTCGCACCTCCAGAGTCAAGGATTCAATTCCTGCCTCGGGTTTATGATGTTTTCCCTGTGCTTGGTGGATTTCCTCATGGTACTCTTATTTCCTCCCACAGTCCAAGAGGAAGCATGCACAGTACATGTAGATTAGGCTAAATGTGCAATAGGCATGTGTGTTTGTGACCTGTGATGGACTGGCACCCATCAAATGCAATCTACACTTTTTTTGGCTTTGATTACTATTAATCACTGGCATGGTGGCTTAGTGTTAGCATTGTCGCCTTGCACCTCCAGGTTTTCTCATGGGTGTGGGTTCGATTCCCACCTTGTGGTCTGTATGCATGGAGTTTGCATGTTCTCCCTGTGCTTGGTGGAGTTCCTTCTTGGTGGGTTATTAATAAAAGAGGGTTTAAGGGCAAAGGCTGGGAGTTAGCTTTAAATATTTATAGCACATTTACAATGCAATCTTCTTCTTTTTTTTTTTTTTACCTTTGATTATCTCAGCATTTAATATTTGGCCATTTTGTTGCATTTGATAATAAAGGAACATCTTTGAAATCCAGCATGTCTTGTTGATTAAAAGTATTTTGATAATTATGTTTTTTGTTGATAATTATCCTATGCAAACCTTTACACTGTTGTGAAACCCTTATGCATTAATCAAATGTTTTCTGAAAGAAATCAGTGACTTACTAACAACTTGTTCAAGATTATTCAGAACTAATTCTGTATGTATGTATTTGGAAAATAAATTAATTGTATGTGGGAGCGTTTAAAAAAACAAAAAACAAAAAAACAACCCTAAATATGTGCATGCTGCCATGCATTTGCGTGTTTGTCATTTTGAAAACAATAATGCACCATTCTGTTTCCATCGTGTTTCATCCTGAAAGAGGATAAATGTAACTTTGTGAAATGAATGAGATGAGCTATGCACGCCAGCACGGGACTCCCGACCTCCCCCATTCAAGCTGCATCTCCGCGCATGCGCAGCGGCCCCCCGTGGTTTCGGCCTGTTTCGGAACCGCTCGGGCATTTTCGCCTCTTTGTTTTACTGATAGTGGATTTAACTCGGATTCAACCCAACATCCAACGGAGCGCTCTCTTCGTAAACAGGTTAGTTTGTATAACTTGGACCCGTGTATACAGGTCGGTGCATGAACTTGTCTTTTGGCAGGTTTTGATCTCCGATCGAGGAGTTGTTGAAATGTATTCTCCGTTTCTTGTCCGCCTGATGGCAGCTATGCATGCTATACGTGTTGTTATAGGCTACGTGTGTGTGTGTGTGTGTGTGAGAGAGAGAGAGAGTGTGTGTGCCTATGTGGTCGTGCTGTGGATGGCGACTCCGGGCCCAGGGCTTTCACACCGGGCTCGGGTTTTCCTTTACCAGCATGCTAAAGCCTTCATCCGTGGTGTCAGGGCTTTGGGCAGTAATGCGTTCACTGTGTCCTTTACCATGCAGGGGGTGTCTTTTTGCGTTAGGTGTGTGTGTGTGTGTGTGTGCGTGTAGCGCTTGCTGGGGGAAACCAGTTCTCTTTAGCCTGGAATGTTCTTCAAGGAAAAAGCACCAGTACTTTGATGCGTTTAAAAGTTGGGATTTGACCCGCATGAGATTTGCCTAGAGCAGAAATAAAGTTGGGACAAAACAAAGTTGGAGACTTAAACCAGCCGATTGTGTTTCAGCAGCTTGTGCTAATATGCTGGAAGCTCCAAAGCCACTGGAGCCAACAAGTCGGGCTTCCTCCCTCTCCCTGGCGCCGGTGTGTCGATATATCGAACTGAAAACATACCGGGAAACACTGATCATGATAAACTGTCAGCTCTAAACTTGGGCATCGTCTCTGTGCTGCTGTCTTGAACGATATATATCTATATACACTATATGGACATAGGTATTCAGCCAAACCTGTTCATTATTGAATTGAAGTGTTTCTATCAGGCCCCTTATCCCCAGTGAAGTGTAATCTTGATGCTTCAGCATACCAAGACATCTTGGACAATGCTATGCTTCCATCTTCGTTGGCAACAGTTTGGGGACGGCCCTTTCCTATTCCAACATGACCATTGCACAAAACAATGACTGTAAAGACATGGTTTGATAGGTTCGGTGTGACTAGCCCGCATAGACCCCTGCGACCCCAACCCCATCTGAACTGGAACGGAGATTGCGAGCCTGGCCTTCTCATCCAACATCAATGCCTGACTTTATGAATGTTCTACAGAATGAATAGACACGAATTCCCACAGAAACATTTCACCATCTTGTTATAGCTGCAAAAGGTGGACCAACTCCATATCGAAGTATATGTATCAGGATACAATGTTATTGCAGGTTTGGCCAAATACTTTTGTCCATATAGTGTATTCATACAGTGTGAGTGTGTGTATGATTTCCTGATAAGTAAAAAAAAATCTAATTTTTTTTGCATACACTTTTTAAAAAAAAAAATTTATTTGCTTGTTTGGGCCTGATAGAGTAAACCTCTATATCCGCATGTAATTTGGATTTGATCTACCTCCTAATGTTAAAGCTACAGTTTAATAAACTCAGTGACTGCTTTGATGTTACTGTTGGTTTATGTAGCATGGACCAAGTCTATGTTCACATTACACGCCACATTGTTTAATCCAGATTTTTTTTCTCCCTCAAATCGGATGTGCTTGTCACAACGGTTCACATTCTTAATTACAACTGACTTTTACATGACTCTAATGTGGACGTGTCAGTCCCTTAGAGACGACACACATTTACCCATTGATGCGTCTTTTGCTCATGCCATCTAGGTTTAAAACACCTCATATTCATGCAACCACTCATTGATTTCAAACAAGGGTGTGATTTTAGGAAAAATACTCTTGGGGTTTTGCTCTGGAGGATGGCAAGCAGTTAGTCGGTGCTGTTTGTTGAGGTCCAGAAGAGGGAAGAAGCCCAGACGCCATGCCTTAGCTTATTTAAAAGCTACTGCTAGCACTGCTATGACATCCCTGAGCTGCATACGCAGAGACAAAAAGTCGCATTAATTTCCATCTGACTGTTCTCGTTTAAGTCACATGACAATGTATTGGATATTTATGAAAGTGACTCATATCTTATCATCTCATCGTCTACACCGCTTTATCTTGCATACAGGGTCGCGGGGGGCCTGGAGCCTATCCTACGAGTACTCCCTGGACAGGTTGCTAATCCATTGCAGGGCACACACCCATACACACTCTCTCACACATACACACTACATGCAATTTGGGAATGCTAGTTAGACTAACCTACATGTCTTTCTACTGTGGGAGGAAACGCACCAACTACGGGGAGAACATGCACACATCAAACCCGGACCCTGGAGGTGCAAGGCGACAGTGCTAACCACTACGCCACCATGCCGCCCATGACTCAAATCTGATTTGGAAAAACAGTCTTAAAGAAGTTAGATCTGCGTCACATTAGAATAGAAAAACTAAAATTAAATAGAATTTGAGTCACTTCATGTATGTAATGTGAATGTAGCACAAAGGTCTAGCTGCAGAGGCACAAATTGACAGTATATGATTTCATGGTGCTTACAATATGTAAACACTAAATACAAGAACATTTACTGTATCAGAAATTACATGGTTACATGCAGAGATGGTTTCCTCCTTTAGTGCACCAATTGTTGCCATCTTCAGAGTCATTGTTTTTGGGACCCCTCCCCGAGAACCCTCAGAATCCTCTTCGTAAGGGAAACACTTGACATTATCTGTTAAACTGTGTAACGTTCATGAGTGAAACGTTTCTCGATTTTGAGCCAGCCTGACGAGTCTAAACAGATGACCAAGGTCAGACGCTGCCAGACCCAAACATCAGTGCTGTAAGGGAAACGTGTATTGACATGCAATCAGTTCTTATTAAACAGGTGAGTTTCTGGCCTTATTTTTAAGATGATATTTTACACGATATTAAGGCAGTCAGGAGGTCAGTCTGTCCTTCGGCTCAGGGGCTTGAACTGTACCTCAAGCATTCATTATTTGAATACTGCAAGCATCAGGGGTTTCAGTCTAATGTGTGCAGCTTCCGGAAACCAGTAGAGAGAACATGACAGTGTGAGAGTTGCCCGTATGTCTTTTAGAGAGCGGCATAAGGACAACTGGCTTGTAAGGGCATTTCCAGGAAAGTCAAACTCCTGTCTAAAATAGATGACTAAATAATTCTAAATCGAAATATTTGTGATGCGTTTAGTGATTTTAGTGTTGAGTGGTTGGACGGTGCTGTGTTTTCGCAAAGTTAGAGCCTGTCTGGACCTCTGACATCACAGTGGGACATTTCTAGTACCGGTAGATTGATGGAAACAATGTTCAAAATTGAGTGATATCTGACAGTATTCGTATTTTCTCACTTACCATTTTTAATGACGTTCACTGGCACATCAGTGACAAATATCTAGTGGAATCGACTCAGTGTTCAGGAATGCTGTGCAGCTATTCGACACAGTTAGTCTAAATAAAAGCAGAGACTCTGCTGGTCTAGATAGGAGAGTTTGATGGCGTTGTTGGTGGTATTAGTATGAAAGCTGAAGCGTTGGAACCTGATCTCTTTGAGCAGAGTGAACAGATGAAGAAGTGAGAAAGCAGAGCAGACGAAAGTGCTGCCGGATCACTCTCCTTAGGTAGAGATGAAGTGAGAGCTAATGCTTGGATTCGAATGAGTGAAGTCAGATCTAGATTATTCTTTTGTTAGCAACGAGTTGGCCAGCTATCTGTTATGAGTGGTGTACACTCACTGGCCACTTCATTAGGTACACCTTACTAGTATTTGGTTTTGCGGCCTTAATTCTTAGTGGCGTAGATTCAACAAGGTGTTGGAAACATTCCTGACAGATTCTGGTCCATATTGACATGATGGCATCACGCAGTTGCTGCAGATTTGTCGGCTGCCCATCCATGATGCAAATCTTCTGTTCCACCACATCCCAATGGTGCAGTACTGGCTTGAGAGCTGGTGACTTTGGAGGCCATTTGAGTACAGTGAACTCATTGTCATGTTCAGGAAACCAGTTTGAGATGATTTTAGCTTTCTGACATGACACCTTTTCCTCTGGTCATAAAGGGATGGACGTGCTCGGCAATAATATTTAGGTAGCCTGCGGCTTTTGAATGCTCAATTGGTATTTAAGGGCCCAAGGTGTTCCAAGAAAATATCCCCTACACCATTATACCACCATCATGAAAGAAGTGTAAACTAAAAAGCTTTTCATATTGCAGATTTTTATTTGAAAGCAATCTTGTCAAAGGTCATATGTTAAAGGTTGTATGTTAATTAACAAAGATTAATATGCACGCCATTCAGAGTGCAGATTTCCTTTAATTGCAAAATATGAGGCACAGACATTTTTAGTGCAAATTGTATTTGTAATGAAGTCCCAGAATCAATGAAGTGTTGGTTAATAGGTCCTGTACATGATTTACACACAATATTTAGCCTCATATCAGTATGACACCTGTGCACAATTGAATACAACTTAGGCTGCTGTTTTCTCATTCAGTTACAAGAATATAGTGACACATGCTCGAAGACCCACCAGGCCTGAGTAGCAGTATCCATGTCTTCTTGTCATGCTTAAGGCTTACACTTATCTGGACACATGGGACCCCTGGTCCAGTAATGTGACCGTCTCCAGCTTTTCTTGCAAATCCGCATTTACGTCCTTTTAATGCAGAAGCTTGAGAAGTAAGTTTGCTGCAATCGTTCAGGTTATTACTCAATACGCTGCTGCGACTTGCTCATGTAGGAGTGTTCGAGTGAATCAGAATCCACGGATGAAAACCGAGCGTTATCAGCACGAGCGAACTGACAGATCGACATCAGACCGGCGTAGCGCTCGACTTCAGGTTTGTTTTTCTTCGTCTGATGCCGCTTGCACTGGTTTGCGAAGGTCGATGTGTGCCTCGTTATTTGAGAAGAAAAGTTCAGTAGCGGTTGTGAGGAGGCGGCCTCGGTGTGCCTCGTGTTTTGTTGCCACTTCTGACTCACTGGCAGCAGCTGAAAGGTTTTTTCGGTTGAAACAAAGCTGTCTGTGCAGTCTGCTCTTTCGCTGCGTGGCAGGAAAAGCCAGTTCTAAAACGGGTAAAGCCTGTGGTCATGCGTTAGGCAGTACAGGTGGCTGATATGGAATTTTGTTGATATGGTTCATGTTGGGTAAATTTCTTCTTAATGAGGTCATACAGGTATTTGTTGAGACAAAGCGAGATACTTACCTGTATTTTTTATTTTTTTGGTAACTTTAGGCTTTTTTCCCCCTACAACTATTTTCTAGCTGGTTATAAACACAAGGCAACACACAAGGTTTTCCAGCTGTGGCTTTCTTTAATAACTATTCTCATTTACAGTGGAGTAATAATAAAAATAATAATAATAACGTAAAAAAATAAAAATAAAAACATAATTTGACCATAATCTGTCTTTCTCAAAATTATTATTTTTTTGTTATAGAACTGTTATAAAATAAAAATTATAATACACTCGCATCCATGCTGTTGTGATGATATTCAGCACAACAGCATGGATGTGAGCGGTGATTAACCTGTGGACTTCAGCTGTTCTGATTCTGTTCTGAGCACAATTATGAACGTGATATTGCTTGATTATATTACATTTTTGTTGAAATCTTAAATCTTCTTATAAATTAATTTTATAAAAGAACGGTGCTGAATGAATTGCAGGCTGTAATTCAAAT
The DNA here is from genome assembly GCA_028565275.1 of Leiocassis micropogon. Taxonomy (NCBI): domain Eukaryota; kingdom Metazoa; phylum Chordata; class Actinopteri; order Siluriformes; family Bagridae; genus Leiocassis; species Leiocassis micropogon. The sequence goes on from JAOVVA010000010.1 coordinate 6,710,318, forward strand.
AACAGGTGTGTATTAATGTGTGTGTTCAAGTACCTTGGAAAACATGATTTGAAAGTTGTTGCAGTGTTATTTTCCAGCTCAGGATGTTAAACGTGAGAATGGGGTGAAAAAACCTCGGACACATCTGTCAAAAAGTATGCGTCACGTTTTCTCTGTTAGAACACGTAAAGCTCATGTAAAGCTCCTTTAATTGCATTTATATAGTTACATTCTTGAGCGCTCGGATTATGGTGAACTTTAAACATTCATGCAACATTTTGGACTGGAATTGCAGCACAGCAACAACAACAGACGATACCATGTAGCTTAGCAACAAGCCGGCCGAATAACCTTTTAGATTTAACTGAGCACTGACTTTTATTATTATTATCTGAATACTGCCATAAACTCATTTAAAAAAGTCGAAAATGGAACTGTTCTATCGTGTGTAAAGCCATTTTGAATTGACTTCACTTGTTTAACGGGAAAGAAACCGCTTGGGCAATTGAAATTTCCTGTTGGGTGGGTAGTAGTAGTGGTGGGGGTAGGGGTGGGTGCTGGGGCTTGGGGCATTTTTGGTGGCTTTTACTGGTTGCAAACGAGGAATTACAATTTGGAACGTCACGCGCCATTACTTTATCGTTTCTGTAGTATCAACTCATTCGTGAAAAATTTGACTCCGGGAGGAGTCTCCAGTGCCAGTACTTTTGTAACAGTAATGCTGTTCCTGTAACCCTTCCACAATGGCTTTGCGAGTCTTCAGGATGGATGATGTGCAATTTGCAATTTATCCTGTTTTATAAGGTTTCAACTGAAAACGAGGGAAGAAATGTTTATAGCTTCGGGAACATACACAGATCAGCCATAATATTAAAACCCTAATAGGCCCCTCCCTGAGGCTAGATGATCCATGAGTGCAGATGATCTTTGCGGGATGCGATTTGGTGTCTGGCACTGGGACGTTAGTGGCAGATCCTTTGGATGATGTGGGTTTCAGGGTGGGGCCTCAGTTGATCAGACTTGTTTGTCTGGTGTGTTCCATGGAAGCATGGGAGTTTGGCAACAACACTTGCCAGGCTGATCTCCATACTTGGCACTGGTGTTCTGATACCTTTTTCTGTCTTGGCTACCATTGACATTTCTTTCAGCAATTTGCACTGCTTTTCTATGGAATTGGACCAGACAGGTTGGGCTTTGGGCCCACAGGCAAGGATGAGCCTCGTCTGCCCATGATCCTGTCACCAGTTTACCGATATAGAATTAATAATCAGCGTTATTCAGTTCACCTTCTGGTGGTGTTGATGTCGTGACTGATCCGTGTAAGGGACTGAGATGATCCGAACTATTTAAAGTATTTACTACCGATGCATTTAAAAAGTATGATTCTTGAATAATTCATAACTTGTAATTGTTGGCCAATTGCTTTACTGTAAGAGGAATACAACACTCATAGTCATAGGAAATTCATTACACCACCTGATCATTGATTCTTTTCCTAAAACCACACTTCCTGTTGTTTTATTTCTTATTTATTCCCTGTCAGTTTTTTTTTATTTTTTTTTTAGAGTGGATCTTGAATAGCGTTAGTTTTAGTAAGTGTTGAATCAGACTCCTGTCATGTGATAACATACAGCTTCAAAGCGCACTGTTTAATGTTATTCGAAATGCTCAATAAAGTAATGATATTTCATTATATCGTCAAAAAACCTAAAGTGTCAGTGAGTGCCATCTAGTAGTGAGTTGATGGAGCTGTGCGTTGCCCTCCCGCTGAGGGCCTCTTCCTCTCCCTCTGTGGCTTGTGTGGGTGTTGGGAAGCCTTGCGTTTTGTATGCACGAACGTTTTGAATGAAAGCGTTGATCAAGCCGTTTATTTGTTTTTTCGGCATGTCGGAAGCAGGGTCGCTTACAGAGCTCTGTGTCAGTTTGTTTATCTCCTGAATGCACACTGTGTGCCACTGTGTACAGCCGCTAAATTATGTGATAAGCCATCCTTGCTAACAAAGTCACGCTTCTTGTATTGATCTCTTCCAACGTGCCTGAACGTGACATACCCACGATCCGCCAGCTCGCTCATTATCTCCCTTTGGTATGCTTTTTTTTTTTTTTTTTTCTCCCCCCTCACTACCTAAATGTAGGTGGGGATATTTCTAATATCCTGAGTCACACAAGCCTGCATGCTGCAATTTACACTTCAGTGTTGCTGAACTGCAGAGACGGAGCTTGTGCACTTTGTGCTATATGTGTGGTTAAGGGTGTGTGTGTGTTATCAGCTTTAAACCTATAGCTTTAGTTCGTGGGCAAAGATTGGGCAAAAATTAAAAAATGTGTCGGGACACACACTAGACACTGCTGAGTAGGCAGCATTTCTGTGCTCCTGAATAAAAGTCTGTCCAAATCCCAAGCCAACATCTTTCTCTAATCCACCATTATTATTATTATTTTAAATATGGTGCATGCAGCAATTTCTCCAAATGGGATTTTACCGAAGCCGATAATCCAGGGAGGGAATCAGGCAAGCGTCTTTTTAAATGCATTAAGTCAGGGATAAAAGATGAGCAGGAACGCTGTTATAGAAAAGAATCAACATCGGGGTTGTGTGACGTCGCCCAGCGTGAAGCGGAATCAATGTTGCTCTCTCATCGTTGATTATTTTCCTGTCGTACTTCATTCATGATCTATCAAAAGTGATTATTCTTAAAAATGGGGTAAAAATAGTGGATCTCCTACACTCGTGTGAGTTTCCTGACAGCACGATATCTCGAGCGAGGTTGAAAGTTTGTAGGACTTGTGTAGAGCGATCATTAGAACCAGCAGATAAGATTGGATTTTGGATCTGATCCAAACATGGTCAAGGGTACAGCAAGGTCAAATGGCTTTTTTTGTGTGTTTTTTTTTGTTAAGAGCTCCCTTTCAGGTTGTATATTTTATGTTTAATAAAGACAAACAAATTAATTACAAGATAGACTAGACTCTTTGGCCTTGGTGTCAAGTTCTATGAGGATGAGTCAAAAATGATCGGCATTCTAGCTGTACAGTAGAATTTATTTGAATGGACTTTTAGAAAAGACAAATATATCATTTTCAGACATAATCTAGTGCTTTTCCATACACATTCTCCATTTGTCAACAAGCGTTAATATTTCCTCGTTTAAAATGTTTAAGGCTCAGCTGCGAGCCCCGAATGAACTACTGCATATGAATCTTCATCCTCGTAGGGATGCTTTCAGGGACCAGACGGGTAAAAGTCTGATGTTCCGAAGGTGCTTTTGGATGTGCCTCCAAGTGGCGCAGTGGTAAAGTGCTCGTCTATCATCCGGAGATCGCGAGTTCGATTGCCAGGATGCTGTAACCTCTCGCAGCCGGAGGTCTAGAGAGAGCTGATTGGCTGCGTTCTCTCACATGGGAGGGATAAGAGGTACTTAGTGCTCCCACATTAAGCACAGCGCTACAGGCAATCAGGGGCGTCTGTGAGCTCACGCAAGCGGAAGGAGCGGATAGCGCTGTCCTCCGAGTGTGTTACGTCGCCCCCAACAGTTCGAAAAGATGCGGTCGGCTGGCATCACGTGGTTTGGAGGATGTGGTGTGATAGTCTTAGAGTGGTAGTAGTAGCCTTATTGTGGGAGCGCCCCTAGTGACGGGGAAGAATTGGACACGACTAAATTAGGGAGAAAATCTGGGAAAAACAAAAAAACAGTGTGCGGGTAATGCAAGATCACCGTGTGCTGGGATAGCAGTCCTCTTCGTCCTCTTCAAGTTCTATGGATTGTTGAACCCTTTTTCCTGATAATGGTCCAGTACTTGCCCTTGAGAATCACAGAAAACTGTAAGCATCAATTTTTCAGCTGATGGTTGACTTTTGAACTTTTGACGAATGAGGATGTTTCCGTTCCATAATTTTCTGTTTACTTTCAGACTCGTAGTGATAAATCCATCTCGTCTCGTCACCAATAGTGATTCTCTTTAAGAAACTTTTACTTCCTTAAAGTACTGGGTCTATTTGTTAAATTTCACACTATGCTTTATATTATTGATATTTCTTTTATTAAAAAGTCAAGAGTGTAACGCTCTTGCGTGCCTTCCTTCCATATCAGCTACAGCTGTGTAGGTCCGAGGATGAGATTGGCACGTGATACACGTGGAGCGATTGGTTCCATATCTGATTCAATCAGTGCCTGAGTTTGATGTATCTTTCCCGAGATCACCTTTTCAAGAGGACACAGGCACAGTTCCTGTGTGCGGAGTGATTGTGTTTTCACTCCTCATAATGAACCAGACTTTGGGGTGAAGTTCTCTAAAACGATCTTAGGGCCCTAAGAAAAGAAGTTAACAAATTATATTTTTCAATAAATCATTTCTTAGTTTATACATCATTGTAAATAAAGAAATATGAATGACGGAATGAAATTTCCTTTTTTTCATGTGCTTCATGAAATTCAGTTGATGCAACTTCCTGTCGAGGATGTGAACAAATATAGTACAGGAGTGAAAGTGTCCAGCTAAGCATGACCGTAAACTAAAATGCACAGTTGTTTATAACCTGCTTATAAAAGAAGGTTGTCTTAAAGTAGTAGAAGTTGAAGTAAATGGAATCACATGTTAATTTAAAATTAATGTGCTTTTTGCAGTATTTTAGAAAATTTTAGTTTTAAGGCAAATGATTAGTTATGGTGGAACGCAATAGGCAAATGGTGTAGTTGTTATTTTTGTTTTCTTGTCCTATCATCTGGAGATCATGCTTTTGATTCCTGGGTGTTGCTTCAGCTGAGAGTCTAGAGGCCAGATTGGCTGTGCTCGCTTTCTCTCTCTCTCTCTCTCTCTCTCTCTCTTTCTCTGTTTAGGGATGGCATGCTCACACTCCGTCATGGTGACAATAGCTAATCACCGGCATCTACGAGCTCATGCACACAGAAGGGTCAGATAGCGCTTTCAGCTGCGGGAGTGGCTTCATTTCCTCGCAGGAAGCACATGTTGGCCCGCGCCCTCCCTGGTTGGTAGACGCCGTCAGTGACCTGATAGATGGGTGAGAATTGGGCACTATTTAAATTAGTGGAAAAAAAAAAATCTGAAAAAAGTTTATTAATGTTTCTGTAAGTTGTTTATCTGGAACAGGCACATGTCATCAATGATACTTATAATAACTTTAAAATGTCTTTTACCTTTGCATACTATGTATCCGTAAATATAAATCTGTGGGATGCAAGTCGCATTCTGTTCAGGGAGTCACACTCTTACACCAAGTCAGTGTCTCACGTAATTATCAGGACGTCTTCACCATGTAGGTTAGAGTGACCAGTGACCACTTTTCCGTCTGATGATCCATCATATAAAGTGCTTTTGTGTATCTGTCAGATCGACTTAGCAGCCGCCTGAACGTGTGTGTGTGTGTGTGTGTGTGTAAAACCCTGCCTGTAAAAGTAGAAAGGATTCTCTGGGAATTATCAGGTGGTTTTGTAAAATGCAGCTCAAGAATAATATTGAAATAAAACCAGGCAGGTCTGGTGTGTTGATGCAGTGCAAAGCCCTGAGCACGCACGAGTCACAGTGAGTTAGTTTTAATGACTGTGGCTGCATGTACCGAAGTGAGTCAATAGTTGTTTTTTTATTCTTTTGTACAAATATAAAGGTTTGAGTGCAAACTATCAAACAATATTGGAACACAAACCCGCGGCATTTTCCATCACTAAATCTCAAACATTAGGGTCGTGTGTACAGCACCAGTATGTTAGACACTGTGTAGGGACAAACCAAGTGATTAGGAAGCAGTGAGTAAAACAAATAAAAATGGACATGGAAGGTTAAACTCTTTGTGTTGGTTCACTCCGTGCTGTTAGTGAAGAACTTCTCATGTCAAGATTCATGTTTAAGATGTTAGAATGTTTAGACAGAATTTTGCCCATAGTGCTTGTGAGATGCTCAGGAGTGTGCAATTCAGCAAGTGCAATCAATAAACACACGTCCTGGCCCCAAAAAAATAATAAAATCACCATTTCAGAAGAGTTGGATTATTGGGCTGAATCAAGCAAAGAAAACAACTAAGGATATCTGAACCTAATGGAACTGGGTTAAGATCTTGTTCAAAACCTGGAGGGATAGTGCTGAACCGACAACTTTGTGTAAGATATTTAGTGGAGAAAAAATCACAAGTGAAGATCATTAAAACACTTTAATGTGTTAAAGTCTCGCCACACACTGTGACGAGAACTCAGAGGATTGGGAATAAGCGGTTGTGTGGACATTAGAAAACCACTTGTGAGAATAATCAGTAGAAAATGCTTTAGTTTTGAGGGAGCATAAAGATTTGGACTTCGAGCAATGGGAAAGGGCCATGTGGTCTGATGAGTCCAGATTGACCCTATTCCAGAGTGCATCAGGGTTAGAAGGGAAGGGCATGAAGCGATGTGGTCCCTGCACTAGCCTCTGGAGTTAGTCTTATGATCTGGTTGCTTTAGTTGCTCAGATCTAGTCTCAGCAACGTAATGTGGCAATTAGAGCTGGGCGATATGCCCTATAAACTGAATCTCCGATTTTTTTTAAACCAAATTCGATTTTCGATTTTAAAACGATTATTTTCCTTAAAATGAATTAAAAAAACAAACAAAAAAAACAGACGGTATAATTTTTTATTAAAGTTATTTATTTAAGCAATTCAGTACTGTAATCAGTACATCGGTATGTACATACCTCTTTTTTGGGGTTAATGAAGTGTAAACTTTCACCAGTCTTTATGTTCTGGTTATTCTAGCAAAATATGAGGAATTGGTAATGATTGGTAATAGATGTAAAAAAAATATTTTATATATATCACTTAAAAAATTTTGCAAACTACCTGCAACTTACATGCTAAATAAAATCAAACAGGTTCTTGACAGCATTTTACATGTTTTTTTTAAGTGTGTATATGGGCATAATGTCTTTAGCGATATAACTTGACACAACATCAGTAATATCTTTCCATCGAGGCCCCTCTTATCATATGGGATACAGTGGGGAAATGTGGTCGCTGTTTTCACCTGGTTTTTAGCCGGCGTTTTACGACTGAAGAAACCGCGCCTCTGTTGCAAACAAGCTCTTTGGTTTCATCAGAGTGCGCTGCCGTGTTAAATCTCGTATTTCCCACGTGTGAGTCACAGTGGGGGGCGTCGCAGAACTACAGAAGCTCGCGCTGCCGTACCAAAGTGAAACTGTAAAATCGATTTTCATTTTTCAACATCGACATAAAACAAAAATTAGAATTAATCGAAAGTAACGAATAATCGTGCAGCTCTAGTGGCAATAACATGAAGTCAGCTGGCGACTTGAATGCACTGAATGACCATCTATGGAATTTTCTTCCCTCATGCCACAGGCATATTCCCGGATTTAGATTGTGAAAGAGCATGAGGAATCATTTTCACACATGAACTGTGCCGTAATCAAAGCTAAAGGCAAAAGGAAAGAAATCTTCGAGTGTGACTTTTTTGCCCAGGCAGTGTATATGTGCAGTGAATTGCATTTTAAGTCACATGATTTGGACCCTGGGGCAAAGAAAAGTGCACTCATGGCGCTCAGTGCTCACAGACCCAAAGTTCTCTCAGTCATGACACTTTCTCCGCATTTCTCTCACCTCGCCGTGCCGCATTCTTGAGTACCTTTCTCCATTTTTAGAAGCATGCGTACAAGTAAATTAGCGTGATATTGGAGTCATCCCAAGTCACTTCACTGCTCATATACAGTCATTTCTCCCAGAGACATTATTCGAAATGATCCTATGATGTACATGGACTAGTTAGAGCTCTACCTGTTTAAATGTAGTGGTATTCTCACGTAATACTGATTGCTTACTACTGGAAATAACTGAAATGTAGGATGATGGTTAATTTGCTAAGCCGAGCCACACTTTCTGGAGGAAATGTGCCATAATTATGATGCCTAGCTCTCTTAACTTTTAGCTGTCAAGGCCTGTTTTGGGGATGAATTACTGTATTTCTTGCGCAGAAGTGAAAAGCAGAAATGAGATCCTTTTTTGGTTACCTGTTCACACCTTTTGTGAGTAAAGGAACAGCCTCCGTTGTTGTCGGTGAAAGTATTAGCATCTTGTGCTTTGCTGATTTAATCACTGCCAGGGCGAGTAATCACTTGTAAGGTCCGCTCGCATTTCTTGCTATTTCGCCCTTTGTGCTTTCGGCTCAGCGGTATGAAGTCTGAAGCCTGCTAGCAATTTGTCAGAGTCTCTCAGCTGTGAAGCTCTAGGGTACAGTTTGGGAAATTGCTGCGAGTGCTGTGAGGAAATCTAAGAGATGGTGAAAGTTTACTTCCTTCATCTATTGTTTTGAGTTTGTACTTTTTTTTTTCTTTTCTTTTCTTTACGAGTCTTCTTGTTTTTGTATTTTTATTGCTGTGCTCTATAGATTTAGGGATTTCCATCCATCATCATGAGACATTTCTTGTATTGACTACAAAATAATGCAGTTATTAAAATAGCGAGAGGACAAAACATAGAACGTAGGCACGAATCTGTTGATGACGGTGTCAGGGATCATATTCCATTACATTTATTTTTATCCAAGTTACAGGGATTTAAATGGGAGAAAATTTGTATATGCAACTTTAAGTGCTTTTTCATGCAACATTTGAAAAATGTAATTTTTCTTCATATAGTGTGTTCAACAAAACAGCTTTACAGAGATGTCCGAGGGGTGTTCAAGTCAAACTCGGATTTGAAACTTTTCTTGGATGAATGCGTTTACAGATAAAATAGGAGGGTTGCATCAGGAAAGGCATCTGGCGTAAAACCTGTGCCAAGCTTGTGTGCGGATCGAATGGTCTGCTGTGGCGACCCCCCGACAGGAGTAGCCGAAAGACTAACAACAGGCCAAAGGACACTTCAAGCACAGAACAGCGATGAGACTCTTAGCCGCAAACATTTACAGCCATAAAACATTTGAAGAAACATTTGTCGCCAACTTGTCTAAGCGATGCATCAGTCTGTGGGAACTGATGCAGAATCAATAGCCAGCACCACTTGCACATTACAAGAACTTTTTAAAAAATATACATATATAAAAAAAACTTTCAGACATCAAGCGGCAGTCCGATCATGGCTCTGGTGTACTTCGAAAACTTTCTACCGTAATGATATCCAAGCACTAGTGAAACACTGGGGATTATATAAAGAAAAAAAGGGAGTTTTTTACATTGTTATTCTGCTAGGGTTGGGTACCGAAAATATGGCAATACGGCACCGGTACCTATATAACCGGTATGTACCGGACCGAAACAGAGCGCGAATTTCAGAGTTTCACAGCAGTTGCGTGTAAAAGGGGAAACACGTGAAATCTAATGAAACATTTGAGGGCACACGGAGTAAACTTAAAAGCAGAGGGATGCATCGTGTTTGACAGCTTGCGGACAACAGCTGGCACTATCGGTGTGGATGACCCCAGCCCCAGTCATACCAACCGTAGCAAAAGTTTGGCCGAGTCCGCCGATTATAATGACAGCAGCCTTTCCGCAGGTTAGTCGTAGGCTAATGTAATGTTAATCGCAAAATGCAAATCTTGCATTCATGCTAACAAATGGTCAAACGATTTGTAAAATACTAATGTAACATAGATTCTGTTTATAATTATGGCTTTCCAACTAGTACTAGTAGTACTACAACAGTGACCCCATTTAAAATTTTAATCGGTTTAGTTATTGTAGTTAGGGTTAGGTGGCTTATATTTTGTATTTACTTACTGTATATATTTATATATACTTTAAACTTTCAATATATTGTTCAATTTTAAGCATTAAATGTTTTGTTTTATAAAAATGTATTCTTGAGTCATCCACCATCATTTTGTGGCTTTTGTAAAGTATCGGTTCAGACACCGGTACCGTTTTAAAAGTATCGATTTGGCGATGCCGGATTTGGCGATACCGGTATCGGAAAACCCCCAAACGATACCCAACCCTATTCCTGTGTTCCTGTCAAAGTGTACAAGTTCTTAATCTGTTCACCCAATTTTTTATGGATGTAGTGGGAGCGTGGCTCACAGTGTCCTTAATTTATGAACTACTAGTTATGTTAAATGATTTAGTAGTTAAGTGCATAAATGCTGAAGCTTGTGCTATACTAATGATAAATGTTTTCCAATGTAATGCTAGTTAAAGCAACCCTAATACACAGCATTACTCAGGGCTCTGTATTAAAAGAAAAAAAACCTTAAATTGGACATTTTCCCAGACTGTGATTAAACCCAGTCGTTGATTAAAAGGCACTTTGTATGGTTGGTTCTACAAAGGGTGCCATCTTCATTATTTCTGTAAGGAAAACATCTACAGACACTAGTGTTCAGGAGTCCACCTTCTGTGTTGTGTTTTTGCTTTATCTTCATGCTCTTCCACATGACTAATCAATGCAATGTTGTCCATGTGCATTGAAGAGGAAATCCTCATTAAGTTCTTTAAGACACGCTATAGTAGGGATGAGAGATTGGATTAAAACATCTCATCACAATTTATAAAGGCATTACAGGCAAATGAAGAGCCTTTCACTATTAACATAAATGTGGTTTCTACACAATTTCTAAGGCACCCTAAATATGGAAATATTTTGGTTAGAAGGTGGACTCCAATTAAGCTGCAGAAACATCTCAAGGATGATCAGAGGAAATGGAATGCGCCTGAGCTCAATTTTGAGCTTCATGGCAAAGGCTGTGAATACTTACAGTATGTACATGTACTTTCTCAATTCTTTTATTTTTAATAATTTTGAAAAAATCTCAAGTAAACTTTTTTGATGTTTTGATGGGGTGTTGTGTGTAGAATTCTCTGGGAAAAAAATTAATTTAATCCATTTAAGAATAAGGCTGTGACATAACAAAATGTGGAAAAAAATGATGCGCTGTGGACTTTGTGGATGCACTGTATCTGGAAAAGTGTGACGTCTGTTCTAACCTCAAGGCTAGAGAAAAAAAAACTACTTCTTCTTCTTCTTCTTGTTATACTGTATTCAGTTATTTTATTCTGACAAATTAAATTCTTCCAAGTGGGCAAACCCATGTGAAGCCCTAAAGGAGTCTTTGGTAAAAGCCAGAGAAGTTGGCTGCTCAATGCTAGGTGCACTTAATTATATATATATTTTTTTTTTATTTTTTTTATTTTTTTTTACATTGACTTAGCAACATATCCATAACATTGGAAGTAAATGATGATATTAAAAACATATTTACATAGTTTATGGTCACCATGCAAAACTTCAGACCAATGTCCTAGCTACATACGTGTACATCTTCAAGTCTCACAGCAAAACAAACTTGTCGAATACCCTGGAAAATGTGACAAAAACTGATCATTTGCTATGGCGTGAAAGTATCAAAGTGTACCAACACACCTGAATAGGAACTGTTCACACTCACACACACACACACACACACACACACACACACACACACACACACACACACACACACACACACACAAAGAGTGTAATATAGAGACTAATGGCTCTCCCATTACACACAACAGAGATCATCACAAAAAGTAATGATTATCTTTGTCTAGACAGATGCACAGATGCGCACACGCACACACAAAGCAGAAGCCTGGAGGCTAAGCAAAACAGTAACTGCAAGCCACAGTCAGACTACTCAGACCATCATAATGAGCATCACTGCTTAGACAGAACTACATGGCCACATTATTTTGAGACACATCAACAAAAGCAGTTTTTTTTTTTCACAATAATCCATCCAACAAATTATAATCAAATTCTAACAGCTTACGTTTTTCATTCATCCCTTATTTTTATCATTCTCTACACAGTGACTCCATAAAGCACAGGGAGCCATTTTGTTACAATAGATGTTACACTTTGGTCTTTTGCTAATTGCCAAAAAAATACAAAAAAACCAAAGCTGTTCAGTTTATTTTACAGGATTTGGAATGGGATGGGAATGCAATGCTCCCTAATGAGGTTTCCATATTTGAAACACTTATGCAAATTGAACAAACTTAAACAAAACCTATAATGTAATCTGAAGGGAGCCTTCTGGAGCAGTGAGAACAAACTAGATTTGTACACATCAGCATTTTATTTCCACGCTCATGCTTTAAAAAATTATTTCATGATTTCCTTTTGAATGAATGCTCAAATGTTCCACCACACACATTTCGGGACAGCATGACAGAAAGACTGAATGTGCTAAAGCTAAAGCTGAACTCTGTCTCTATTATTAGATACTGGCTATTAATATAATATTCAGCATTTTCATTATAATATCCAGCCTTGTTGTTTTTGTTTTCTTGGATAATCAACAAATAGGAACCATTAAAAGCTACAATGCACACTGTTTATAACCTTCTCAGGCCCCAGTCAGTCAACACCCCCTTGCAGGCTGCAAGTGATTCAGGAATTAAATAATTGCTGGCCTGGATTAAATTCAAATGCTTTATGTATGGGCCGTATCTTCAAACCAATACCAATAGTTCTGCTAATGATCTCAAAAGATTTTTTTCCATTAAAATATCATGCGAACGAAAAAACCTTAAATCTTTTAAAACCTGTATTTTTATCCATAAATTATCAGCACGGTCACTGCTGGACGTGTGAAATGCTGTGCATATACAGTATGTGTGGGTGGACGTGTGTATAAGATGTGTTGTTTTGTCTGGGCAGCATGCTCTAACAGGATGTTCCTGTGAGAACACCTGCATGCTTCGTAGTGCATAAAGCAACGCTAAAGAAATGAGCAGCAAACGGATGTTTATTAGACATAGACACGGACAGACACACAGAGCAACTCATCTCATCCTGACATCTATCCATTACACCCCATTAGCAAGGAAATTCCCCAATCACACAAACAATAGCAATCATTAGGGACGCAAATCAAGAAATGTCCAGCAGCGACGTGGTATTTGTGTGATACTCGCAAAACCAGCAGCTGCATTTTGCTTAGTGCAAACTAGGACTCAGTCAGTCAGAACATCACTTAGTCCATCACCGAGATCAGGCGATGCCTCTAACAAAACCACGATCCCATTCGGATCCTAAGCAACCTCTGATCCTCTTTTAGCCGGAAGGTTATGTGTCTGAAACAGCTCATTTATCCTCGTATCACTGAGTATAGCCCATAACCTATTGCTACAAATAAAACTGTTTATGTAAACTTCCCTACGGTGACCATGTTAAATCCTCACCGTGTCTGAGGCCACTCCAGTCGATGCTGGAGAAGAAGGAGTGAGAGCGCAGGCCCTCGTAGCCGAGCCGTTCCCGCGCCACACACAGCAAACTCTGCACAAGATCCAAGAACTGGGCGCTGGCTTTGGGATCCTGAGGGAACTTTAGATAACGCTGGGAGATAAAAGGAAAAATAGGAGCATCCAGAGATTGTTATTTCACATGATACAAAGGCTTAACCTTTTATTATGGTTTAATTCACATACAAAAAAACATCAATTACATCGTAGCAGAAATTTCGTTGGTACTACAAGTACCAACCTGAAAACTGCAATATTTATACAACTGTTTATTTATACAAATTATTTATTCATTGTTCGGTATATGTTACCTTGAAAACGTCCTTTAGAAATATTACGAAGCAAGAGATGACAATCATATGGTGTAATAGTTTGGCCTTGACAGACATTATCACATTTGTGTAAGTCTGTGAGAGACCGGTCATACCTGGAAATTCATGATGTTGTTGATGGTTTTAGCTGAAGTCCCGTCAGTAAAAGGCGACTTCATGTAGATCATTTCATACGCAATAACCCCCAAAGACCACCAGTCACACTCGGGACCGTAGCTGCACTGAGAACCTCCGTTTAGAGCTGAGAGAACCTCTGGGGCAAGGAAATCCTGAGTGCCCACTGGGAGCTTGGAGGAGCCCACCTAAATCACCATCAAGTTTCATAGTGAGCACCTCATCACCATTATCATCAGCAATTTGACCAGCATAATACCACAAACTACAACAGTACATGTAAACCTCTGGATATTGTTAATGAACTAGTAATTACTTAATGTGCAAAAAAAAAGTAATCCCAGTATGTTATTAGCGATCATTAAAGTATAACATTACCAATTTATTTGCGGTCAGTTTCGAAGCAGAGCCAAAGTCCGCCAGCTTAAGGTGTCCGGTACGATCAATAAGAACATTCTCAGGTTTTACATCTCTGTAAACAAAGAGCATATATCTAATGAGTCTGGAATATTTGAAAATTATTTAAAATAATAATTAAAAAATACAGCTTATATCTTGCTATCCAACAGCATATAAAATAGCAGTTGATTTTGCAGTAATGTTACATACAACTATTAAAGTCATAAGATTTCAAGTAAAGGTCATAAACTGGCAGAAATGAGAATCACCAATGCTATGCTACCTAAAGGCATCTTTTTTCCCCTTCCCCAAATTGGTGACCTGATGTCCAGCCAGAAAGTTACCAATAACTGAAGGCCAACACATCTTATCTCATATACATAAAGTTAGCTACTTCTGCATCACGGGGCAGTGTAACACACTCTGCCAGATATATGAAATCATTGATGCCCATGATTGGCCAGTCTGACTGGCTTATGACTGAAACTGGTTTTATAATTGTGAGGATTGAAATTGCAATTGTACCCGAGTCGCCATCAGCAAGTAATTGGTTTTCTTCACAAAGTAAGTAAGTAAGTAATTTTAACACACTTCCTGATATATAGCATTTTTTTGACCAGACGGTATAACAGTTACAGAAGGGTCATGCAATCTGGTATCACCCAATTAATAATGGGTTCCTTTTGAGTCTGATTCCTCTCATTCATTAGGGAAAAACTGACCAAGCTATAAATCTATGCACTTTTAAATTTATATCTGGAAGTTTTATTTATTATTTGCTTGTGCTTGACAACAAACCAGCACCCACTTTTGACTTTTTCCAAATGCACAATACAAAGCTTCTTACCTGTGCACGTATCCCATCTGGTGCACAGTGTGGATAGCCTGCACCAGCTCCGCCAGATAAAACTGAGCCATCGACTCGTCGAACTGATCCTCGTATCTGTTCAGCAGTGCCATGAGATCTCCTCCGGGCAGGTATTCCATCATCTACAGGCAGAAATCCAGATAACATTCTGCGCTCAGAGAGATTAGAGCACCACACACACACAGCCACAAGCACAGCACATCTGTTTACAGCACTCTCTATTAAAGTTCTGCAGCAAGTGGATTAAAATTAAGTGCTTTGGATACACAGCCTGTGAGGCTCAGCAGTACCGATAAAGCTAGTCAGTGAGAATATGTCAATGTGCTATCAGGATCAGCTCCTTTCCTTTGATTCTCTCCCAGTAATAGGAGAAAAACAGCTCGAAAGTATCACAGCACTTTGCATTATAAACCATGAATCGATATTTAAATTTTTTTTAAAAAAGGGTCAAAAAAGTACTTTTTAACCGGGCTAGAAACACTTTCAGTAATTATAAACTGCACCTTTAATCTGCTCAACAAAACAAGAACATTACCTAAATAATACCAAGGACCACAGTTAGTATGAATGGCTTAGTGGTTAATGACTATTATTAGCAGCTGAATTGCACTGTACTTGAACTAAAGTCAGTTACAGCCAGGCAGAGTTGCCATACCTGTCATTTTATAGACTGGACTAGAAGAGCATTGTGAAATTATTTCATTTTTAATTGCTGTTTGGGGATTAAGTATTTTGTGTACATCTGGTACACACACGTGTACGTGTACACACACACACACACACACACACACACACACACACACACACACACACACACACACACACATACACACACATACACA
>JAOVVA010000010.1:6726175-6743414 GCA_028565275.1 Leiocassis micropogon
TTTAAATAAATAGACAATTTTATGATGTAGGCCGAAAATGAGCTTCCCCTATTTGACAGACCAGTAGCCGCCACTGTATGATATGATATGATATAATATATGGGTTTGTGGAGTGTTTGTGTTATCACAAACAAAACCTTAAAAAAGTTTTTTTTAGCTTCATCAGTGCTTAGACCCTGATCAAGCAGACGGATTGGTTTGATTATCTTCATTATCTTCTTCACTAAAATGCGTTTAGTATGCAAGATATTAAAATAGTGATGTGATGACTATGACATGTGACATATGTTAGGAGGCCATGAAGCAGAACATACGAGATGGGGAAAGTCTTCATTGTGCTCATTTAGATGATAGACCGAGGAATTATATAACCAGAAGGGCACCAAGTATGTTGGATGTGATCCTACTCAGCCCTCTGAGACATAGAACGAAAAAATATGTGAAAGACATATCATGTGAAAAAAGTGCATAATGGGTGGGGATTAATGTAGGAAGGGTTCCTGCTAGGCAAGTACTCTTTGTTTTTGTATTTTTAAAAAAAAGTAAATTACTAAATAATTAAAGCAAAATATTTGCAAGCATCAGTGTCAGGTTCTGCATTATGGCTGGTTAGAAGGAATCGGTCTCGTCTGTGATCGGTTAAAAACTTAGGGCACAAGGCCTGGATTCAAATTGTTGTGTTTTTAGCCCCGTTTAGCACAATATTTGTTAATTATTAAATCTTAGTGTCAATCTAAACCACATTTATATATAATTGCATGATTTATGGGTAATTATGATGATTATTGGGGCAATAAAAAAAGAATGATTGTGAAACAGCTATCTAGCTTCTGTTATCAAGGTTGTATGAGGCTAAGAAATCCTGCTTTCTGCATTATGAATCACATGGTGATTTTTAAAAATGTTTTATTTTGTATTATTTATACAAATATTTATATTGTATATAAAATAATAATAAAAAAAGATGTAATAGCACTAATTGTGGCATACTGGTTAGCACTGTGGACTTTCACCTCCAGGGTTGAGGGTTCGATTCCCGCTTCGGGTCTGTGTGCATGGAGTTTGCGTGTTCTTCCCATGCTTGGTGGGTTTCCTTCGAGTTCTCCGGTTTCCTCCCACAGTGCATAGGCATGCAGATTTCACTAACAGGCGATCCCAAAGAGCCCGTAATGTGTGTGTATGTGTCCAGGGTGTACTTCTACCTCGTGCCTAGAGTCTCCTGGGATAGGCTCCAGATCCCACACGACCCTGTATAGGACAAGCAGTATAGAAGATGAATGAATGAATAATAGCGTTAATGTTTCCTGTCTGATTTGTCTCAAGTAGCAGGATTATTATTGCAGGATTTTAAGCATTAAAACTACTGAAATTATTTAAGAAACATCAAAATGATGTGCAACTTGATTTTTGATCGTGTTTATTTTTTAAAATGTCATGTCTAGTATAAATCAATAATAATGTTTTACTTGCCAGTCTTCTGCTCTACATACCATCCCAGTAGGTGGCAGTATTTCACCAACCACCAAGAAACACAAACTAAAGAGAAGCCATACTCTCGCAAAAATGCGATTATTCGCGGTTTGTATTTTTGGTGGTATATTTTTAAGGAACCATTCAGTTTGGATGGTTTAACATTTGTTAGGTTTCCTAAAATAATTATAAAGGTCAACGATTCTGAATTGAAAACGGGCCCATCTATACAATATGTTGAATCGACTAACAAAAGACCTATTCAACCGCATAATCGATTAAATCACACAGCTCTGTCGTGCCAATCGATTTCATGCCCACAGTAAGAGTGAGCTTAGCTGGATGCTCTGAGAGGTCAGAATGCTCTCACAGTTAAACCTGTGGCCTGTTAGCATGCGCTGTTGTGCAATTTTAACATTACGAAGGTTAATTAACGTTGAGTAATTGGTGGTGTTTCAACCTAAAACAACGATCAGTTTATCGACGATTTAATTTCCCTTACAAGTTCCAGTTGTCCGGGTTTCAGATGCTCACATAATTATTAGGCATGCGTAGGAATTTTAGTCACGGCAAATGTTTGGCCAAAAGTGAGCGAAAATGCAGCCCCGTGCTTTTGACTGAAGAGTAATTGCTGAACGTTTCCCCAAAATAATATGTTCCACAGTAGTACTTTTAATTATATTCATTTCAATTCAATTGTGATTTTTAAAGCAGTTTTGGTTCTGTTCCACTGATGCATTGTTACCCAATCTGTTTAACCTGCCTCGTTTTCCCTGAGCGGTGCTGCCTAAACTGGACCGTGCGTACTTGAACACAGACCAAACCGCGCTCCATTAACATTTTATGCTCCTTGCTTTGAAAATAATCATCAGTGAAATCTAATACCCGAGTGGTTTTGCAGTGCCCGTGTGTTTTGTGTTACATTACAATACACCGATCAGCCAGAACGTTATAACCAGCTAGGATTTAGTTTCCCCCTGTGCCACCTGGGCAGCTCTGGCTTCTCGGGCCATGGCCCTATAAGACCCCTGGGTGTGTGCTATGGTGTCTAGCAGCGGATCATTTGTGCACTGTGGGTTGCAGGGTGTGACCTCCGTGGATCGGACTTGCTTGTCTGGGCCATCCAGTGGTGCTCGATCAGACTGGCATCAGGGGAGATTGCAGGCTGGGTTGGTGGCCTTGGGCTCTTTGCCAGCTGGGCGTCAGGTGTGGCAGGACCTTTTTGTGGGGTTGTGTTACTTTAAGATTCCTTAATGTTTATTAATGTTTATTAATGGTGAACTTTATGATTTGTTCATGTTAACTAATGCAGTAACTAACATTTGTTAAAGAAACCTTAATGAAAAGTGTTTACCACTATAGGAAAAAGAATCGATTTTTACTGCATAGTAACGTTTATACACTAAATGTGATTATTCTCATGTCTATAGTTCATGCTTTGTGCAAGCTCACATTGAGACTGCTTGCTATGAATGCCGTAAACAATCCTCTATATTTGGTGTCACCTAAAGAAACATCAGCTGCTCTTTTGGGTTCCTCGTTGTTTCGCATGTGAGCGCAGCGTGTCAAAAGCGTTACAGTTTGTCTCTGTTAGGCCGACTGAACCCAGAGACCTCATTCACGGCTAGAAGTGTGTTTGTGTGCATGAGTGTGCCAGCGCTAGTGCCTGCTTGTCCAACAGCGCTGCTGGGCAACACTGGGTCCTTTGTGCGAGCCAGTGTGTGGGGGTCTGCGAACAAGGCTGTAAGCGCTGGTTAAGAGAGCGTGGCCATGCGTGCCACCTGCACAGATCGTCCTCACCTCTGGAACACGAGCCAGGGTTCAGACGAGGTCATCCTCCGTGTGTTTCTTTAGACTGTGCAAACGCATGCCTGCTATTTCTGTCGACACGATGAGCGCATGCGTTTCCTTGTCAGTGTGTTAATCATTTTAGAGTCTGTGATGGCCTGTTTGTGCATGTGAAGTATCTGAACACTCTTTATTAGAGATCAAGAGATCTAATTAGACTGGAAGGTTACTGCAGTTTGTTTAGTTATTTGGGTGTAACTTGGAGCTTGAGAGGGAATGCATGATGTGAAATTGATTCATCTTTTGATTGCTTTTATGATATTTCAAAATAGGTTAGAAACATAAGTCTGCGAGTAAAAATATCGTGCGAGGTTGAATGAACGTTTCCGTGCAGTAAATATAGGTGAATGTGAAAGGTCGCTTTTTAACTGGAAAAAAAAAGGAAATGGTTGTGTTTAAAAGGTGAACAAACAAAAAAAATTTATTCTGTTGAGTTAAAAATAAATCTGCAAAAACTAACAACTGGACAAGACAAAAAAAATAAAGTTAAAAAAAAAAAAAGAGTCTCAAGAAAGGGGAAAAAGGAAGAATGAAAAGTGTCATGAGACTGGATTTAAAGAAGGCTGTGCCAGTAATAACTGATAATAATAACTGTCAATAACTGACTTGGCAATAAGAGATTAAATCAAATAGAAACATTATTCTGAACGAACAGGTAATGTGTTCTTAACAGATACATTTTCAGGACCCAATAGGAAGCCCAAATTTAAAAATATCTATTTTTATTCTTTTTTTTTCCCCATAGTGGTTTTATCCAATAGTCAGTGCCACACTGAGCTCTAAAATGAAACCACACAAGAAATCGGCTTTTATTTATAGACCTGCTGATCCATGTGTTATGTGAAGGGCAGCACATTTATGCCTTTTTTTTTTTTTAAATGCTTATCAGTTTAGTTTTTCAATATCGATGAGGATCCTTCTGAAAAATCTAGTAAAATAAATAAATAAATAAAAAGTTAACTCACTTGACAGTAAATACGCTTATATCATGCAAACCTTTTTGTTTTATCTGGAATGCAACCAAACCTATGTAAATCTGACTGTAGATGGATATCAGTATCTATGTTTTTCCTTCAGTCCGATTGACATCATTCCGTTTAGAAATTCCAATTTAATTGCTTACATAGACGCTGATCTGATAAGATGTGTATTTACATGTTCAAAGCATTTAAGCAGAATGTAATATTTTTAATGCAAAATGGTTCGGCCACTGTGAAGCATGTAGTCTGGCAGAAATCGAACAGAGGATGAGAAAATGAATCAGGACTCCAATGAGTCCTGATTTCTGTATTGTAAGAATTCAGTCTCATCTTTGATGCTTTAGAACATACTGTGTATGATATAGTGAGCCAATCAGTGTTCCTTTCTTAGCCAGAGACCCAGTGGATGAAAGTAAAGACTAAAAGAATATATTTATCCACCGAAAGATCAAGTGTTCACATGGCAAATATTAGCTACTGAACAGATTATTAAAGGTTCTGATCATGCCTTTTCGGGTTAGACTTTTCCGACAGAGGTGTTCTCATGATGCGTGTTATTTCCGATTGGGCTCTAATGCCTATTTTTACTGGAATATTAGGGTATAATGGGCAGGGCTAGCTTGGTGGTTAAGGTCCGGAGGTCCACGGTTCGAGGCCCGATGTTACCAGGCTGTTGCTGTGACCCCTGAGCAAGGTTCTTCACCCCCCAAGTGCTCAGATACAACTGAACCCGTGCCTGTAAATAACTGCCACAGAAACGTCCGATGTGCTGCGTGACATGTAGATGAACCCACACCTCCCCCAAAAGCACCTATTCTCATCCGTAATCAGTTCTAATTTGGGAAAAATGTTAAAAGTTTGTCCATTTAACTCAGTCACATTACTAGCCAGAAATGGCTTCTGATCTAACTCGGGGGATATGGCTGCAGATGAAGAACTGTACATGTTCAAGTGTTTTTCATGCAGCCCTGGTTCAAATCTAAAACGAAATGCATGCAAGAAAGTGGCATTACGTTTCATCGCCATCAGGATAAAAAACTGGTGATCTGTTGGAGTTGCATGAGATCTGTCAGGACCGATGAGGTAATGAATATTAAGCTGAGAGGATCCGAATCCATACTGCGATACGATTATTAAAAAAAGGGTGCTTTGTAATGCACTCAGCAGATAACACAGTTATAACATCGGTCTCAGCAGGATTTCTATTGGAAGCAGTGCTGGGTAAGAAGACTACCTAATTAATGAGAGTTGACGGATTTACCTCCATTTGAGTTGCCTTGTGCTTTACCAAAAAGCTGGGCATGCTTTAGAATCTCACTTAAAGTCACATGCAATTCAATTCAGTTCAATTCAATTTTATTTATACAGCGCTGCTAACAGTGGTCATTGTCTCAAAGCAGCTTCACCAAATTAAAAGATGATGATTATGGAAATGTGTAGGAGAAAGTAAAAAAAAAAATTGTGTATAGAGCATAGTGTTCAGATTGTCCCTGAAGAGCAAGCCAAGGGCGACGGCGACAGTGGCAAGGAAAAACTTCTTGGGATGGCAATAGAAAGAAACCTTGAGCGGAACCAGACTCAACAGGGAACCCATCCTCATTTGGGTCATAACAGCTAGCAGGGATTGATCTGCAGTCATACTGTGTGTTAGTCAGCTGGAAGTTCAATATATATACAGAAGATGTCTAAGTTAAAATGGAGTCCAGTTCAGGAGGGGCAGCAGGTGGTCTGGATTTCTGGGAGCTCAGGAGCAGCGTGTGTAGCTCCAAACCATCATAAAGCAGAATGATTCATCTGGTTCAACTGTATATCCACATGTGTGTGTGTGTGTGTGTGTGTGTGTGTACATGTATATGTATATACACACGCTAGAAACCAACCATATATGGGAATGGAATCAGAACTGCGGAGGTTTCAGTAACAGTGTGGATGTATTTTTGGTTCGGTTGTATTTTAAAGGGTCAGGTTTCAGTATCAGCCAGCAGGTTTCATATTGATGGTAGTAATGCTGATGTGCATGACTGCTTGCGGTTGTCTGGGGAAAAAAAATTAAATAAATCCCTTCCCAAAACTATTGTCCTGTTTGAGAGTGCAGAAATGTTCCTTCAGCTGCACTAGGTCTCTTGTGGACAAACGTGACATCCTCTGTCAACCGTATTAAATATATTTATTGATAATAAGTGATATGATTAATAACTCTTTATGAATAGTAAGCGGTATGAAAGAAATGTTTTTGTTGTTGTGCGGTTTGTATAAAATTTGTTCGTTCTGTAAGTACGTGTAGTTTTCTCAAATCATTCAAACGTGCAGTTTTATTCCAGTTATTTAAAGAGCGCCACACACACACACACACACACACACACACAACTGAAAGAAAAATCCCTTCTGCATTACATTCGGCCTTGTCTGCTTCCACTGCTCTCTGTTACTTAGTGAATAAATTGTACTGCGGTAGTCTAACAACATCAGGGAGTCCTCTGGTTTATCGCTTTTTGTGTAACAGTTGTGAGAAAGGAAAGTCCTCTGGATGTACCACATTAGCAGAGCAACATGCCGCTAGTCACATTGTGCTCCTCTGTGTAACCTAAGGGAAGTTATTTCACAGACCAGTGAGCAGATGGAAACACTAATGGCGACTGGATTATTCTCTTGGCCGGGACTCTAAGATGCTCAAAGCTAAACAGAAAGCGTGCTTTATTCTGTGTGTAGGGAGTATATCTTGAGTATTTTCAGCATTGCCATTTTGTGTGTCTGTGTGTGTGTGTGTGTGTGTGTGTGTGTGTGTGTGTGTGTTGTTACATGGCCCAGTGGCTGACTATTCCTGTTGGTCTGTTGAATAACTGTGTGTCTAACTTCCAAAATCTGTACTCATGAAGCACTGCCTTATTGATGGTATGGATCTTTGCTGTGGGATATCAAATGAGTTCTGTTGTGTGCAGAAATGATCATAGGTATTATGAAATTTTTGGCTATAATTTTTTTGCCCAAGCACTGTGAAAGCAGTTTAAACCCTACAGGACGTTCTTATACAGGAAATGATTTGTTGACCAGGTCGATTATTTTCCAATTGCATTTTTAATAATAGTTATATCCCATTCCATTCACTGCAACGAATCGTTTTTTATAAATTTGCGAATGGCATATATGTTCTATTCATTTTCATCATATGTAACGTTGTTCCATTGTACCTTGAGGTTAATACGGCAAAAACGTAGCATGACATTTTTACTCACTCACTCACTCATCGTCTATACCGCTTATTCCTGTATTCAGGGTCGTGGGGGGCCTGGAGCCTATCCCAGGAGATTTAGGACACGAGGCGGGGGACACCCTGGACAGGGTGACAATCCATCGCAGGGCTCACACACATATACACACACTCACACACTCATTCACACACTACAGGCAATTTGGGAACGCCAATTAGCCTAATCTGCATGTCTTTAGACTGTGGGAGGAAACCGGAGTACCCGGAGGAAACCCACAAAGAACAGGGAGAACATGCAAACTCCATGCACACAGAGACGTGAATCAAGCCTGGCCGGGAATTGAACCCGGACCCTGGAGGTGCAAGGTGACAGTGCTGCTTGACATTTCACCAAGACAAAATACAAAAACTTCCGCGTTACAGCGCTTTCCCGATGTTATAGAGTCCAACAGTTTTCCTGGGCAAAACATTAAAAAGCATTTTTTTCTAGGCCACATGGTTCCTGAGATATGACCATTCACCTATCGTGTGTGTGTGTGTGTGTGTGTGTGTGTGTGTGTGTGTGTGTGTGTGAGTGGAGCTGGTGTGATTTAGCCCAGTTGTCGCTGCATGGCTGACTCACATAGAGAATGTAACCTGATATTCTCACTCACATGAAGAGAAAGTGACTGTGCTGATTTTTGGCTGGATATATCAGGAACCTCACTCACTCCCTCATTGTCTATACCCCTTTATTCTGTGTCGTGGGGGGCCTGGAGGTCATCCCAGGAGGCACGATGCGGTTCACACTCTGCTCAGGGCACATACACATACACACAATCACACACTCATTCACACAGGATCGGTACAATTTCGGAACGCCAATTAGCCTAACCTGCATGTCTGTGGAATGTGAGAGGAAACCGGAGTACCCAGAGGAAACCCACCAAGCACAGGGAGAACTCCATGCAAACAGACCCTGAGGTGGGAATCGAACCGGGACCATGGAGGTTCAAGCCGACAGTGTTAACTATTAAGCCACAGTGCCGCTGCCACCTTTCATCCTAGGCTTTATTTGTTAAGTGTGTTAAGTTTAGTGTTTGTATTTCAAAAATTGGGTTCAGGATGGCAGTTTTTTTCGCAAAGCCATTTAATTTCTATGGGGTTTTCAGTTTTGTGTCAGGTCCCAAACAAACTTTCATGGCTCCAAAAATTTTTGATCAATCTTCTGCAATTGTTTGCACTTAGGGGAACTGGCTTTTTTGGGGTGTGTGTGCGGGTGTGTGTGCGGGTGTGTGTGCGGGTGTGTGTGCGGGTGTGTGTGCGGGTGTGTGTGCGGGTGTGTGTGCGCGCAAAATTGAAGGTGAATCAACGATGGAGGTGAAGGTAGTCTTTTGCCAATTGACACCAAGGAATCCCACTTATTCACGCGCCATCACCCAGTCGCTCCACTGATACAACCCGCATTAAATATCATAGTTTTGGGCTAAAAAAAACCAAAAACATTAAAAATGGCACATATCGTAACATGTTTAGCACTAGAACATTTGCAGTTGAATGAAAATGAGATTAAACACTGTGAAAACCCATTTTTGGCACCAATTTGCACTAAACCATAAATATAATATCTATATACTATATATATACTATATATCAAATCTGCCCAGTCAGCTGTCCTATCAGCTATGTGACATGTCATAAGATTACTGTTTGAGTAGATCTCTCTGAATTTTTACTCTTATATGGAAATGAAGCTGCAGATGCTGTTCGGTAAATCGATGTAGACTCCCAGGCTGGACGCTGAGCTCGAAATGATCATTCTCAGATGTGAAATCATTCTTAAACAAGATAAACAACCAATGTATTTACTCCTTCTCCTTTACTTAATTTCTTCTGTGTGCTTCTTCTGTAGGTGTGTGAGCAGTCGTCCATGATGCACAGCTAATGCTGGCCTGGCTGCCTCTCTGACTGCAGTAGATTCATGGCAGCATTAGGGGTAAGCTTACACCAACACACACAACCATGTTTTTTTTTTTTTTAAATGCACTGGTGTAGAATGATCTATCGGTGTCTATTAGCACTAAATGCATGAGCGAGACGGGCAGTTAATTCCCTCCCTGTTCCACTCGGTCAGAATGCTTTCCAAGATGTCCCGAATAAGACATCGAGACGGAAACAAAAACATGTAAAGAGGCTCAATCCAAATCCAGGGCTGGTTATATCCTGGCATAGTGAAGGGAAGTGTTAGTTTGTCATCACATTGTGTATCTGTGGCTGTGTGATTGTGAGCAGCAGGTCATAAACATGTGTCTATTGGAGGGAATCATATGCAAAGTGTAAGTAAGTAAAATAATAATTAGAAAAATACCACTACTAATAACAGTAATAATAAGAGTAATAATAATAACAATGCATTTTATTTATTGGCACCTTTTAAAGCATTCAAAGACACCTTATGGAATACCGTGAAAACATATAAAGCCTATCAGTAACTATAAAATGAAGTAATTAAAAAAAAAACTATATCAAGTAAAATTAAATTGAATATGCAAGCTTAAGAAGTTTCTTTTGAGAAATATATTTACAGGGAAGAGGGAATCGATATAAAAGCTCCAATGAATCAAATAAATGTCAGGTTTTGGGCAAAATGTAATCTCAGTAAGATTCATCAATTTACAGTTTAATTTTTATCGTCCAGTTAAATAAGGTGAGTTACAATCTGGCAGTTATGCTACAGTATGTAGTATAATAGAGTGAGCCAGACTTTGTTTAGCTATAACACCACCATCTCATATTAATGGTTTTATTTAGTATGCTTTATAATTTAAAAAATGTGAATCAGCTTATGGCTGCTGATGAAAGAAGGATAAAAGGTAAAGTAAAAAGAGCAGTATGCAAAAAAGATGTAAGAGAATAAGTAAATATAAGATACAAGAATAGAAAGAATAGAGAAAACACATATAGTTACATAATCGGTTTGACTTTTAGGAAAATAGCATTTTCAAAATGTATTTAATTAAACAAATAACCTTAAATTTTGTTTCATTATTCTCCATGAGTGGGGTGTATGTATTTATTTATTTATTTATTTTTACCGGACAAAATAAATTTTAAACGATGCCACCATCATGTGTGTGATGATCAGTATTGCGTAGACTCTGAAGCTGGCATGGATTATGTTATTGTACAGGTATTGTCAAAATTGGATCAATTTCTGGCATCAGTTTAATTACTGAATATAAAGAACAGGGTGCAAATAGAAAGAGGAAGCGTTGCGATGGTTTGTCTTTCTGTAGGCGTTTCTGGACATGGATGCGTGCCTGACTACGTGTGCCTTGCAGAATGCCATTAAATTAGAACATTCAGTTTGCTAAGTTATTACTTATTACCTAGTGCACCCATATTCCCCTTGAAATAGATCTGCTTTTTATTGATATTTAAAAGTGACAAAAACAGAACACAGGTGTTGATCTGAATGCAGGATAAATCTGTTACACACTGCGTGTCACACGTTAATCTTTTTTAATTTTTTCCCTCTTCAGAACCCCGAGATGCTCACACGGAAGATCAAACTGTGGGACATTAATGCCCACATTACATGCCGCCTGTGTGAGGGGTACCTGATCGATGCCACCACCGTCACTGAGTGCTTACACACCTGTGAGTACGAACAAACACGCGCACACACACACACACACACACACACACACACACACACACACACACACACTTTCGATATTGTCCTCAGTTTTTGCGATTAATGCCTTTGTGAGAGTGTTATTTATCAACAGCACTACATTTCATATCCATGGTTTACTTCATATCCAGGGTTTTCGGGCAATTTAGATTTCATGTGAAAAGACCTGAAACAGTGAATTCTTGTGAATTACAAAATTGTTAAAATATTGCAACATGAATTTGACATGGTTACGGACAATACAGATTTTTTGCTTTTTAAGCAAAAACAAATCTAAGCAACGTTTTTTACTCGTCATATGCTTCTGAAAGCTCGTACCAATTATAGTATCAATACTATTTAATTTCATAAAGAAATATTAATAATTTGCAATTTAAATGATTGTTGTTTGAGGCGAGAGAGTATAATGCTGAAAAATGGGAAACATATAAAATCATCTCTCCAAAATGGCTGAGGTTAGCAACTTAAAATTTTTAAGGAAGCAAGATCACTTCCATGTTGCATAAACTTCAGAAGTAGCTTCTTTGGCACACGTACATTTTCCTGTATTATATGTATAACAGAAAAAGAAAAAAAAAATCAGCATCGATACTGTGTTTTGGCCGCTACCGCTTTTACCAATGGTCATTTTTGCAAAGAATTCAACAGAAAATTACGCAAATGAATATGAAATGTTGTCCGAGGCGAGGGCGATGGGAACAATAGAAAGAAACCTCGCGAGGAACCAGACTCAGCAGGGAACCCATCCTCATTGGGGTGATTTCAGATAGCAGGAGCTGATCTGCAGTCATCCAGTGTGTTAGGAGGCTGGATGTTCAGTATAACAGACGAGGCGTTCAAGTTAGTATGGAGTCCACTTTTGTTATTGGAGGCTCGGATACAAACCTATTTGTAGGAATGTTCGTAGGAACCATGCAGTTTTGAGGTGGAACCTACTTAAGGTAAAGAATTGTTTCTGTACATGTATTATTTGGCCACTGGATTGATTTCACCACATCTGTAATAGATATGATGTACTGTGTACTGTTGGCACAACTTGTGGAGAGGTCTTGACCAAAGACCGTTCTAAATCTCTCTTTGGTCTGTAAACCATCTAATGATGATTAAACAACACCGATAAGAGACTAGCCAAAAATGTGCGTACAGTGTGCATAAAAAAAGCTAAACTGAACACTTAAAAGGACATGACATAATTTATCAAGGTCGGTGCTAAAGTGCATAATATACTGTATATAGGTTGGTTTATATCCATATAAAATGGCTAGTAAGGGTAGTTATGAGGTAATAGTGCGCCTATTAAACTGCAGCCG
This sequence comes from Leiocassis micropogon, assembly GCA_028565275.1. Lineage (NCBI taxonomy): Eukaryota > Metazoa > Chordata > Actinopteri > Siluriformes > Bagridae > Leiocassis > Leiocassis micropogon. The sequence continues at coordinate 6,738,668 of JAOVVA010000010.1, forward strand.
AGTCTGTTTTGACAGTGAGGGACATACAAAGTCCAAAGTCCTATCGGAGTATTTTTTCTTAATCTAGTCAGCTTTTTAACTTTCCATTTATTGCAGTAGTAAACAGTAGAGGGGGCCCTTGTGCCACTCATGACTATAACAGGCACAGACGCTGTTGGGCTGCTTTTCACTGTGGGAGGAAAAGAAATAACCATTGCATGTCATGTCTCATTTTCATTTATTTATTTATTTATTTATTTGTTTGTTTCAGGCTCTCAAAAGAAAATCGGTTGATACAACATATGAAGCTGCACACTTTTCTGTCATCCTCGCATTCCTTTACACACATGCAGAATATTAGTACATCTAAATGTCTAATGATATTGTGTGTTTGTGTTTGTGTGTGTATGCAGTCTGCAGGAGCTGTTTAGTGAAATATCTGGAGGAGAACAACACATGCCCCACGTGTAGGATTGTCATTCACCAGAGCCACCCACTGCAGTATATCGGGTGAGAATGTACTGCAGCAACCAGACATGACCGACACACAGACACACACACACACGGCATGCAGATGACTCTGACAGCTCATCACAGCATTGTAGGGAGTCATGTTCTCAGCCGTGTCAGGCTACATCCTCCGTGCTGTTAGCTTAGCACTTTGGTGGAAGTGATGTGCAATAGAACGCGTATAAAAAGCTAAGAGTGGGTGTAATCCTTCTGGCCTGATCTTCTGCCCTTTCTCTCTGTCTCACGCCGTGTCTCTCTCACCGTCTGCACTTTTCAGACACGATGATGAAAACCCCTGCATCATTACAACCATAAGTGTTGCAGCGAGAATAAATCGTGCTACTTTTAGAGCCCACGTTGCTAAATGTTTGCGTGGGCAGTGAAAGTCATGATTAATGGGCCCTTGCGTGAGAATTCTGACCAAGCAGTGATGTTCATTTTGTGGTACATTTTGATATACATATATTTTTTATTGCATATGCAGTTTAGTAGTGCTGTTGTTTTTGTCATCCTCTGGACCATAATGGTTGTACAGGGGAACACATAAGAAAAAACTGCACATTTGGATTGTTCGGGTTTTCTTGTTTTTTTTTGTTTTTTGTCAGCGTTAAATTGTTGACACCTTATACTACTCTTCATCATATTTTATGCAAAATTTACATAATGTGAACCAGTTAAAGAGTATGTGTAGATGATGTGATTTGAAAATAATCACAAATTGCCATTTCGGTCAGGCAGTAATGAGCAAAGTGCACAATTACTGTACTTAAGTTAAAATAGAGATAACCTAGGGGAAATATTACTGTAGTAAAAGTGGAAGTCCTTTACTCATGTTTCTACTTGAAAAAAGAACAAACATACTTAACTTTCAAACTTTATGTGATTTTGTGAAACTATCTCTGTTTCTGATTTTACACCTGCTACATGATTTCACGGCGGAAAGGCTAATCACACTATTACATATAATAGTCATCAGTTCAATTCAATCTTATTTGTATAGCGCTTTTCACAATTGACATTGTCGCAAAGCAGCTTTACACAATCAAAAGAGTTATTGAAGTCAGCAGGTGCCGATATTACCGCCTCAAATACTACACACCACTGTGCTTATGTAACACAGCACCACACTGCACAAATGTAGTGAAGTAGAAAGTACAGATATTTGCTGTAGGATGTATAAGTAAAAAGTGTTTACTAAAGTTCTCGTCCTATCGCCCGGAGATTGCTAGTTGCTAGATTCCCGGGTGATGCTGTAGCCCCTCGCAGCGGGGGGTGGGATGGGAGGCAGTTAGTGCTCTAACATTAATCACGGCTCTACAGCAAATCATGGTCGTCTGTGAGCTCATGCAAGCGGAAGGAGCGGATAGTGCTGTCCTCTGAGTGTGTTATGCAGCGCGTTGGGAGAAATAATCACAAAAAAAAAAAAGGGTTCCCTAATATGCAAATAAAGTACATGCATACAGCGTAACCTCAGCATACAAATTTAATTAATTAGGAGGCAAGCTCTTAAGGTGAAAATTCGTATTGCGATACACATTTTCGTCTAAGAAATGATGTAAATGCAGATAATCCGTTCCATTCCATCCGAGGGCATTCTTATGCCGAGGTTCCACTGTATGTGAAAACTGTACTTAATTACAGTAACAAATTAATGTACTTTGTCACATACTACCTCTGGACATGCTCGAAGAGTACAATTACTACTTACTACTCATTACTAAGTTGAAGACCTTAATAAGATGGTGCTAGTTCGTCTCAGTTCTACATTTGATTTTGCATCAAAGCTATGAAATGTTCAATTCAGGATCATTTAAAGATAAAGAGTATTTTTGTCACCCAAAGGCAATGGGAGCATTAAGAGTGCAGCATTAAGAGCACTAATACAACTATTCATGCTTGTACTTGGATGATCTTCAGTGTTCCTCCCAATTTTGCAGTGTATTAAATATTAAAGACATTAAATATTTACTATCCTGTCCCAGTGCACCACAGGTTCAGATCTACGGCCTGATAAAAACTCAACTAAGGTTTTTGCTTTTTTGAAGCCTGCGTATCACTACCCTTTACAGTGAAGTGCCTTTCGTGCTTATAGATAATTAATTAGAATTTATTTTCCGTATTATCCACCTGTGCTGTTTAATCACTAACAAGCAAATCTCTGTGTGTTTACACCCGCCGCATCTCACCGAAGCTGAACAGACAAACATATTTATAGTATATCCACAGTCTGTTGATCATCTCTTTAAATGCCAGCCCCTTTCTCATCCCTAGGCCTCTCTGCGGCCGCTGCGGGGTGCGACAGTGCTCGCTAATTGGGCTTGTTTTTCCCCAGTGTGCTGCAATAGCCAGGTTTGACTCAGTGTACACATATATAGACATGCACAGACATGCACGATGCTCCGTGTAATGTCCGTAACAGCCCAGCAGGGGGCCAACGAGACACAATGTGCTCTTAGCTGTGACCCGCCCTTGGTATGAGTCTGCATTTTGTGTTCTTGAAGTGCATAACACTGTAGTACTACGCTGACTCTGACTTGATTGGATGCTTTGATATGCCCTGTAATCTCTATAAAAGCTCACAAAGGGTGCTGAATATACACAACAAGCTACAAATCTAAATGAAAAAATAAAAATAAAAGGTGCGCACATGTGTGTGTGTGTGTGTGTGTGTGTGTGTGTGTGTATATAGTGTTTATGCAAAAGATGATGTTATTGCACACAAAAAAGGCTCACGACTCACTCCTACCCACATATGAAGCGTTTAACAAAGCTGGCTGTAAAAGAAACATGATTCATTTACCCTGCAGTCACAATGCTCTGATTGTGTCTGTCATGTCTGATCTGGGATGATATGCACACCAGTGTGTGGTTGTGTGGTTTATCTTCGATGTACTAACAAACTTGTGTACGCTGACTCACTCGCAGCTCACAGTGCTGATGCAAGATTAGATATTTTCCTGTCTGGAAACTCACTCACTCACTCACTCACTCATCTTCTATACCGCTTTATCCTGTACTTAGGGTCGCGGGGGGCCTGGAATCTATCCGAGGCAGGGTACACGCTGGACAGGGTGCCAATCCATCACAGGGCACACACATACACATACACACACTCACACACCCATTCACACACTACGGGCAAATTGGGAACACCAATTAGCCTAACCTACATGTCTTTGGAATGTGGGAGGAAACCGGAGTACCCGGAGGAAACCCACCAAACACGGGGAGAACATGCAAACTCCATGCACACAGAGATGGGAATTGAGCCTGGCCGGGAATTGAACCCGGACCCTGGCGGTGCAAGGCGACAGTGCTAACCACTGCACATATATATGTCTCTACGCCCCTGTCTGGAAACGTAGAGACATATATATAGCAAATAAAAGCCAAGCAGATAGCGCTGGCTGTTCTTACGGCAGGCCCGAGGGACACTGAGCCCTAAGGCTTTCTGACATGGTAACTGGCTCTCAGAGGAACAAGCCAGTATCAGGTTCCATCATCACAGGCTCAGCACCTGTGTCCCCAGAGAACCAACAAATGCAGGGACAAGCAGAGGCTAAAAAGCAGCTCTGTCACATCACATAATGCTGGGATTTCAGTGCGTTGGTGCACGTTCACATCTTTGGAAATTAGACTGATTCTAAAGTTTAATACTTTATAACGACTAAAATGATAATCAAAATTAATTCAGTTTTTAATAGTTAATAATTGTGAACAGATAAATCCATGGTGTACATTACAAACCTGTATGCTTATTTTAATGTACTTCTTTAGTATGCTACTGCTTCTGTAGGAACAACTCACACAGTCACTTTTTCTGTTTGCTTAGCAATTTTCTCTTTGTTTATTACTTCTTATTTTTTAATCATGCATTTATACTTTTAAATGTGTCATTACAGGTCAGGCATTATTATTATTATTATTATTATTATTATTAATTTCTGATTGGGGGTTTGAATCTCGCCTCTGGTCCGTGTGCATGAATTTGCTTGTTCTGCATGTGTTAGGTGGGTTTCCTCCAAGTACGCTGGTTTTTTCCAAAAACTGTGTTTCCAAATTGCCCGTAGTGAGTGAGACTGCGAGTGATTTGAGACTGCGAGTGATTTGAGACCAAGAATGAGACCAAGAATGAGACTCTGAATAAGTGGGCGAGTGAGAATGAGTCTCTGAGTGGGCGACTGAGTGGGCGACTGAGTGGGCGACTGAGTGGGCGACTGAGTGGGCGACTGAGTGGGCGACTGAGTGGGCGACTGAG
>JAOVVA010000010.1:6753344-6764032 GCA_028565275.1 Leiocassis micropogon
GTGTGTGTGTGTGTGTGTGTGTGTGTGTGTGTGTGTGTGTGTGTGTGTGTGTGTGCGCGTGTGTGTGTGTGTGTGTCACGCTATGTGATATCTCTTTTATCACAGGAAAAAAACATTAGGACCTTTCTCCCCTCAGCTTTCCTCCTTTTAATTGCATCCCATGAACAGTGTCTCAATGGTGTAGTGAACCTGGTTTGATCCTGGAATTTTGTGTTTCCTCCATGCCAGTGTGGGTTTTCCCCAGGTTTGTCCTGGTTTTCGCTGCACCTCTCAGAAATAGGACACCAAATGCCGATTGTGGATTGGAATTCCATATCGCCCAAAGTTTTGAATGTAATTTTGTGTGTTGCAATGCGATGAAGAAGAATCCCATTCATGGTGTATTCCTGTCTCGCTCCCAGTGTTCCCAGTATACAGATCCACTGCAACAGGACAATCAACTGAGAATGATTGAAAGACAGCATTTTCTTGTATTACTGTTCTGTCTTAATAAGCTACCTATCTCTCTCTCTCTCTCTCAGGTGAGCATCTGTCTGGAGTGCAACAGCAGTAAGCTTCGTGGACTCAAGCGGAAGTGGATCCGCTGCTCAGCCCAGGCTACCGTTCTTCATCTTAAAAAATTCATCGCCAAGAAGCTCAACTTGACATCTTTCAACGAGGTCAGTCTAAATGAAACATTACACGCCACGGACTTCCCTCTCCATCTCTCTCCAGTTCAGCGTTCACAAATCAGCCGCTTTTCGTTTAACCTGTGTGTTCCTACTGTACGTGGTGTTGGAACATATTCTAATTATATTGAATAGACTTGATGGACACGTCTAAGATCCTACAGGAATCTTTGAAAGGGATTTTCCTCCACGCAGCAAAATTTTATTAACATCTCTAATCAGGAACAATCTGCTCTGCAGAGTTAAAAATAATCAAAAATAATCTGGCGAGTCAAAAATAATCTGCACTTCAGTTATATTAAAACTTCAGTTGGCCGGGGTGTCATATCAGCGCTTTCCATTCAAGGATACTGTCTCGCCAAGGCCAGTAACTGCGATCATGAAAATCATTACTGGTGATGAGACATGGATTCATCACTACGAGCAAGAGATTAAACGACAGAGTATGAAAAACCAAGAAAAAGGTCAAATGTCAACCATCAGCTTACAGTTTTCTAAGATTCTCAAGGGCCAGTAGTGGAACATTATCAGGAGAAAAGGTTAAACAATCAACAGTGCTCGTTACACTGAGATGCTTATTGAAGAGCTGAAGCCTAAACTTCGGATTAAAGCAGAGGACTGTCCGTGCTATCCAGGGGTGTTGTGACTTTGCATGACGATGCACGTTCCCACTCTTCTGTCAACACTCTGCAAAAACTTTGATCTGAGGTGTTAATGCATCCTCCCTATAGTCCTGATCTTGCTCCATCAGATTTTAACTCTGTTTTTTTGGTCCCCTGAAAGCAGATCTACGCAGGTGAAGATTCACTTCTGATGAAGAAGTGAAGACAGTGGTGCATTTGTGGCTCGCAGCTCAGACTAAAACGTTTTTAATGAGGGAATACGAAAGCCTGTTCACATCTGGACAAAGGGTATTGAAAAGCAAAAATTGATGATGATCGAAAAATTATGTCTAAAAGTTGTTAAAATAAAATTCCACAGCCAGAGCGTGGATAACTTTTGACTCACCCTCGTATTCCTCTTAGGATCTGTCTCCTCTCTCTGTCACTCTTTCTTATTGAGTCACAGTGCAGCATATGCGAGCTCGTTCACACTACTGTACCACTGCATTTTCAGGGCAACACAAGCTCTTGTAATATCACTTGCTTTCCATCAAGGCTGTCAGGAGCTCTGCTGCACGATTTTTTTCCTTTTTTTTTACGGTCAACTTTGGAACATGGCTAATCATTATCTCTCTTCACCCGTTTTCCTCGTTGACGAAGTCTGTGGGTGGGCTTCTGCCACCCGGCACCGTCTGAGCCTCTCTTGCCACAATATAGCTGTCAGATGTCTTTTGTTCTCTACTGAGTATGTAGTCACGGATGCTGGCAATCATAACGAACGCCAAAAATAGCATGAGCTGGTGCTACAATTTTCCCAACCACACAATGGACCAAAGAAAGTTAATGAAACAATAGAGAATAAAGGATGTGAAGCTTCCCGACCCTTCATGATTGCTGTGATGTTTTCAGCCGTTCTGTTGAGTGAAATGATAGCATGATGGTGATGTCTACCCCTATACTGGTGGAAAGCAGGACGTCCTTCTGCTTGCTGGCGCTACCAGCAGGGGGTGCTGTGGGTATATCGTACTTCAGTGTTTTCCAGGGCCTGGGTCATACGCTCTTTTAGCTCTGATTTACACACACACAAACACGCGCGCACACACTGCATGGCCCCAGTTTCACTGTGGGTACACTGGAATGGAAATGGATGCATTTGATCTCCAGTGTATTTTCATGTTGGTGCACGAATACACAAAAGCCTCCTTCACACTTTTGTCTAAACTCCAGATTCAAATCCTTCCATGTCCCTGTGGTCCCTGTTTCTACTTCTTGTGGATTTCTGATATCACTTGTGGTGCTAGATTTAAGATACAGGGAAAAAAAAAAACCAAGTCTGGGAGTGTACGAAGATCAGATGGGATTCTCTTTTTCATTCTGAGACTCATGTGTCCTCCTATTGAAATCTGGTATTAATGCAGTAGCGGTGCAGACATCCCTCATTGTGGTTTGCTTTTCAGGATGTATTTGTAGCTCGTATAATATGATCTGGCATGAGGCTCGCTTGTAGTCGGCTTCATTCAGAGCTCCTGTGCGTGCTTGTTGCGCTCTTGTTTGCTTACCGGGTGGCTTTTGTCTGTGTGTGTGTGTGTGTGTGTGTGTGTGTGTGTGCGCGCGTTCTGTTTGCAGCTGGACATTTTATGCAACGAAGAAATCCTAGGCAAGGATCATACGCTCAAGTTTGTGGTGGTGACGAGATGGAGATTCAAGGTAAATATTTGAAGTTAACTTTCCCTTATGAGTCAATAGCTCAACATTTAAAGAGCAGATGTAATGATTCAGCTTGTTCATGAGGAGGAGAGGAGGAGTAAATAATCATCAATTCATTAATCATTACAAATTTGCTGTTGTATTCTTGAATCTGATTGGTTAAAAGATTCATTGGTAATTCTTTTGCCCTTGGTAATTTTTTTTACATTTTTTTTGAAAGCATTTCAATTCAGCTCACAGGTTTAATGCGCTTGTTCTAGTAGCTTATTGTTTCTATAGTAACAGCTGGACACTGTGAATAATCCAATCCTCATTATACACTATTAAGAAATGTGTGGATATTTAAGAAAGATTAGTGTATTATTTTTGACACAGTGATGAATTCTGTAAGGAGATAATGTATTATACAGTGTTTGAAAGGGCTTTGCTATTTCTGGTTTCTTGACATTACAAGCTTTAAAAAAAAAAAAAAAAATTATTATAACTTCAAGGAAATAACTTAACCGCTACAATCCAAGTGATAAAAGGAACAAAGTTGTTTCTTGAACCTTCCTCAACATTAAATGTCACTATTAGAGATGTCACCACTCTGATACCCATGATATCCGTCCTGAACCAAAAAAAAAAAAAGAACTCAATACAAAAAGGAAATGATTAAAATAAATACACATACATATTGTATGGTTTTTTAAAATCTATTTATGCTTGATCATATTTGATATTTTTGTGTGTTAAAGCTAAAGTTTTGTGTTTTCTTTCACCCTTCGTTACAAACACCATTCTGATAGCCATGATCAGTATCAGTCCTGAAATCAAAAAAGAGAACTTATGATTTAATCCTTTAGTAAAAAAAAAAAAAGTAGTGTAGTGTGATATTTGTGTGTGTGTGTCAAAGCTGAAGTGTTGCGCTGTGTATTTTTCTCCAATATTTGTAAATGCTTTAACTTTAAAGCTTAGTAGTTTCAAGCTTTGAGTATTGATACTGGCTGATGCTCAAACTTTAGATATCAATATCAGGTGGTATCATAAAACCATAGCTGCCCAACTCACTGCAGAATTAAATGTGCACCTCAACTCACCTGTTTCCACCAAAACTGTTCGTCGGGAGCTCCACAGGGTCAATGTACATGGGCGGGCTGCTATAGCCAAACCTTTGGTCACTCGTGCCAATGCCAAATGTTGGTTTCAATGGTGCCAGCAGCGAAAATCTTGGGCTGTGGACAATGTGAAACATGTATTGTTCTCTTATGAGTCCACCTTTACTGTTTTTCCCACATCCGGGAGAGTTACGAAGTGGAGAAGACCCAAAGAAGCGTACCACCCAGACTGTTGCATGCCCAGAGTGAAGCATGGTGGTGGATCAGTGATTGTTTGGGCTGCAATATCATGGCATTCCCTAGGCCCAATACTTGTGCTAGATGGGCACGTCACTGCCAAGGACTACAGAACCATTCTGGAGGACCATGTGCACCCAGTGGTTCAAACATTGTATCCTGAAGGCGGTGCCGTGTATCAGGATGATAATGCACCAATACACACAGCAAGACTGGTGACAGAGTGGTTTGATGAAAATAAAAGTGAGGTTAAACATCTCCCATGGCCCGCACAGTCATCAGATCTAAATATTATTGAGCCACTTTGGGGTGTTTTCGAGGAGCTTGCTGATTTATTTCCTATTAAAGGACATATGATGTGGTTATGGTTTGAGCTTTTCGGTTAACGATTTTAATAGTTGTCTTTAAGAGGATAATGTATACATTCCTTCTGCAATCCGGTCACCATTCACAGTAAGCACGCTGTAAACACTCACACGGAGCAAATACTCCTCTTCCCCATGTGCCCTTTCATACACTGCAGCGGTAATTAGAGGTATAACCTTTAAAGAGCAGTGTCAGAAAAGAAGCTGAAGAATGGCATCACATGCTGCCCCTGTTGACCTTCCACTCACTTCAATCATGCGTCTGTGTGTGTGTGTGTGTGTGTGTGTGTGTTTTTTTCCCCAGAAATCACCCCTCCTCCTGCATTACAGACCCAAGATGGATTTGCTGTAGTTGGACAGGATGGTTGTTTTGGCCCAGGACTGCACAGCGCACTATTTATGCAGAGACTATCAACGCCATACACACCAAACACACACCAGTCCCACGGGTCGGTCCCGACACGAGCCAGCAAACAACCAATACCAACTCACTTAACGCTACTCTGGTGATTCAGTCAAGCCAAACAGCTGCAGGCGTTCCTTCTACTCATCATCCGCTATGTCCTCGATATGTGAAAAAAAAAAAACAAAACAAAAAAAAACAACAAGAGTAAACATATATTTATACTTTTGTACAGAAGAGAGAGACACGGACCCAAGACGCTACCGGTGCTCTGTTTACACACCAACAAACAACATGGGGTGAAGTTTTTATATCGGCGACCAAGGCTCGCACCTCAGACGGGTGAAGAGCCACCGCTCAGTGTGTGCACTCCCGAGTGGGGGTCCGGCCACACTGCTCGCTGCGGAGACGCTTCTTCACTGCCCACTCACTCGTTCAGGTCTCGCCAGTCTTGGGAGCACAGAAGAATACAAGTATATGACAAAAGATGTTCCTAATACATTTGAGTTGTGAATTGTCTCTGAGCATTTTTTCCCCCCTTTTTTTCTTTCTTATTCTTATTCTTTATTGCGCCACCAAACGTGGAATTGTGAATAGATAAAAAAAATTTTGTGTAGTAATTTATGTTCAATTTACAAGTATTGTACATAGAAAATTGTTACAATGCAAGAGAGATACAAAGCTGATAGATGAAATGTAAGAATGAGTGAGTGAGTGAGTGTGTGTGAGTGCAAGACAGAGATTGACTGATGTACTGTTCTGAAATGTGGATTTTAAAGGGATGAGTAGAGGAAACCAGATTTACACCAGTTTTCCACCTAAATACAGATGAGATACGGTGCATAAGTATTCACCCCCTGCCGAACATTTCCCTGGTTTGTAGTGTAACAACTATGAACTAAAATTTGATGTTAGGATTCTATGTGGTTATTATGCACAAAATAACCCATGAGATTGAAGTGGAAGAAAGAGTGTATAAAACCTGTGTAAACCAATGCAAAAATGTCTGTATTTACAAATGTAGAACATGCAATTTATTGCATACGTACAGTACTGTGCAAAAGTCTTAAGCCAGCTCTGATTTTTTTTTTCTATTTAGTTTTTTTGGTATTGTGCTTCCAAACAGACAGACTTTCTTTCTAAGTGAACTATAAATCATTCAAGCGTAAAAAAAAAGAGGCGCAGACAATTACAGATGATCAGGCGGGTGATTAGTATATTGGTAATGTTGACTGGTTGGAACAGACGAGAGGGGAAATGTGGCTGCTGCTGTTATAGTAAAGTTATTACATAAGTAACTAATTTTTAATCTACATAATTTAATTACATTTAATATTAGGAAATAAGGGGTAGCTCAAGACTTTTGCACCACTCCAAGTGAAACGCTTAGATAAGGCATAGTTGTGTGCAATCTGAATATAACTGGAGAATGTTACACACACAGTGACTCAGCATAATCAATTTTAAGCTATCAAAACTATGTTCTGGAAAATGCACTTGGTTTAAAAAACAATATAGATTTTTTCCCTTACGATTAATATTATATACCATTTTGTATAGATTCTTGACATACAATCCCAGTCTAATCTTTTTTTATGTTCGGGTTGTAACGCTACAAAAGTAGAAATGGTCAAAAGCGGGTGATTACTTCTGCATGACTATGCATGCTCAGATTAGATTTTTTTTTTTCCTTTGATGACCAACTCATCCTTGGTTTTGGACTATATTTGAGGTGCAAAATTGGTGTTAATTTTTCCCCTCCAAGATTCTTTAAATCAGATGTCAGAGGTGTGAATATATAGGGGCATAACGAATATTTGCATAGTGAGATTCTTATCAGAGTATGTCCTTTATCAGATGGACGTCACCTTATCTCACTAAACACACACATTTGTTTTCCTCTTGTGTAATTCAAGGGGGTGTTTAGTGTCTATGTGTGATAACAGCAGTGATATAAATTGGAAAGCGGTTTTGAAATGACAAAGTGCTTTTAAACCATTCTCCCAAGTTGTTCATTAGCCATCGCAGAGTTATTAATGTCGTCTAATGATGGATCGTTAACTTAAGGCATATTAGTCATGCAAAATATCACACACTCTTCAAATGAACAGACTGCCTGCATTAAAAAGAAAGAAGCAGTAGCTTGTATTTGGACGCAAGCGTTTTACTTTTTTAAAGTGTTAAATACACTATGCGATACATTTCTACGGGGGGGTTTGTGTCTGGACATGGACATGATGCAGCACAATCTGTAATCCGTCCCTGAGGTTCCTCAACACCACACCCAGTCTTAGGACCATATATGCAATACATAGGCTTTATTATATGTCTAGCAGAAGCGGTAAGCATTTAGGTTGCCACAGAAGCTTTAGTAGCCCACTCCTCTACAGAAAGAATGTAATCCATATGATTATCCATCTGTATAGTTCACCTCTTGTGTTCTGCCACTTTTAGTGCCAAAGGCTTAAAATCACCCACCGTCCAGGCTTCATGTTTATTCTGTATGGCAAGCTGTGTGGAAGGCAAAATAGAGAGATCATAAAGAGGGGAAAGAAAAAAAAAAAGTATTTAATAATCAAAAATTGCGTACGTTTGTCACCATTTGTGTTTCCTCAAATTAACAATTCTTAATTTTTAAAGCTCAAGCCCTCTTTTAAGACGCATCAATTCATAGTGTTTCAGACTTTGCTACAGAAGTTCGTCTAAGCAAGGTCTAAAAGGGCTCTCTATCAGTGCTATCAGTACCGTTTCCTCTCTTTCAGCTACTCAGTGAAGAAACAATAACAATCAAGTTTTGATATTGAGATTTGATATCTCATTTGTATTAAAATGTCTCCTTTTTGGAAAAATAATAATAATAATATTACAAAAAAAAAAGAAACAACAACAACGCAGTAGACAGGGAATGAAGCGGTAAATATGAGGTCTTTGCGCTGCTCATTTTTTGCGTCTACTTTCACACGGGTAAAATGCCAAAACCAGCTTGACCAAATCTCATTTTATTTGGTTCTCTGCATATTTACTTTATGCGTTAAAGACTACAATTAGATCTCTTGCCTGTAATGTGTTTTCTTCTTTTACTCTGGATGTGCTTACTTTCATTGATGTCTTATAATGTGAAATATTTCAGTATGTAATGAAGAAATGCTATGCTTTACTGTTTCTAAAGCACAGGTTCCGCTTGTTTGTCTTGTCTTTTTTTTTTCCCTTCCCTGTCGATCGGTTCATGAGCAATCCACATTTTCCTGCAGCTGTTTAATTTCTGTGTTAATTAATTGTATTAATTACTGGATGAAAGTACGAAACCAGGCCAGCAATTCACGGTGAATAGTCCAAAAATGGAACAAGCACATGCATTACTATTTCATGTACTCGTTTCATGTACAAGACGAGTACTATTCAGGATTAATGGAAAGTCATCTGGGTGTGTTTCCTCTTACATCTCAGTTTCTTCATGGAGAAGGCTGGTGGTGCTGTCTTTCTTTTGAACTGATAAATGGTGCTAACGTTTTATACAATTTGTTTAAAAAAAAAAAAAGAAGGTATTCTTATTTTGGTGTGGATTAAGCGCTGGATAGTAAAAAGAGTCTGGCTTTTTGTGTGTCTGGTGCTCTTGAATTTTGTACAAGCTCATTTTTCCAGGCTTTCTGGAAAAAAAAGTAGTAGAAGAGGAAAAGAAAAAAACCAAGCCCATATGTTCTTTTGTTAGTAAAACAGAAATATCACGACTGCACCACCCCCTCCCATGCTCCAATGAAAAACAGTTTCTGGCAAGGCTCTAACACAGCTCCACCTGCCTCTTTCAGACCCTGTTGGGCCAAAGTACAAAAACAGCTACCTGTTAAGACTGTACAGGCTCAAGATGGCTGCTTTTTTTCCCTTCTTTTTTTTTAATTGCATTTGAAAGTAGGAAAATCTCACACCTGCAGTGCATTTGAGAGCGTTAGCGATTCAGGTCTGCATTGAGGCATCAGTGCTACTCTTGACAGACAGGCTATAAGAAGATTATGTGAGTGCTCCTTGCATGCCCGGCACTCTGAAGGCACAGTTCAGAGACCCAGACAGTGCCAAGATGTCTCTTTATCTCTCTTAGTGCTGGTGTGTGGTCTTTTGTTTAGACACTTTCCTAAATGGTGATCATGCTGAATCTGTTAAATCAAAATCTTACTCCGATATTTGATTCAAACTATTATGAAATGTTTTGTTTTTGGTTAAAAGCTTAGCAAGTTTTTTTTTATTATATTGATATTTCTCATACCTCTGAATGTTCTAATTAAGCTGATCATGAATCCCTCGACCTGTGTGTGCATTTTAAAACTATTGAACAGAGAACCTGATGGGGAAAGATGGATATAATTCTGCATATAGAGGCGTTGTAAAGCTCTTCACCAGCAAGCCTCTCTGCTAAGACTGCATCCTGAACATATTGCCATGGTTACACTGATTGAAAGGTGCTAACGATTGGTCAGTGATTTGCGGGTTGCCAGGTGTTTCAGTTGCATGCATGGCTACACCCACCGGTCTTAACAACGTACCAAGGTTTAACCTTAGAAACCTGGCGGTTTTTCAAAACCTGTTCTATTCTTTCTAATTGCATTAATGACAAATAATTTTCAGGACCAACCTTGACAGTGGCACCTTCCTATGAGCCATAAATACTGTCCAAACTTTTTTTTTTCTTTTGTATTTATTTTATATTTTAACTGTAAAAAATTGACTCTTTGCAGTAGCCTGTTTTTTAATACATAATGGGATCTGGTGTCCTTTTGTGCGTTCAATTATTATTATTTTTTTTCCTTCTTTTATTTTGAACACATACAGGGCTTACAAATGAGCATGTCACATCAAACAATCCTTTCTGTCTTTCTGCATGTAGTCTTACGCCTATAATTCCATTGAAATGATGTGTGTGTTATTGCTCTTTGGCTACAACACTCCTGTTGTAATCTGATCAGGTTCGACTGCGAGAGTGTCTCATCATTGCTCGGATGCTCTGTTGTATTTTTGAAGAGGAAAAATGTGCAATATACATCTCTCAGATGGTTCCTGGTTTCAGCTCTAGAAACTCCATTTTCTGTTTCCGTCAGGTGCTCAGGTCACTAAACAATTCCTTTCAGTCCTCATCTCACACACATTTTACGGGTGCCTGTGAGGCTTAGATCACACTAAAGTTTTCATTCTCATCAACCTCGCTTATTCTTTTTGGGGTTAAACTTTTGGCACTTAATGTGGTGCCATGTTGTATTTTTGGTTTGTTTCTCTTTCTGTGTGTGTCTCCATTAACTGTATTATGATTATTTATTGCACATGTAATAAGGATGGTTTCCGTGGCTACACTTAAAGGAGTCGGAGTTTAAAACTAGGCTGGAGTTTCTTACAATTTTATGGATGCTTTTGTTGAAAAATTTAAAAGTGTGTATTTCATGAATAAATGCCTTAAAAGAAACAAATGTTAGTTCAGTTTCAATGATTCTTCAGTCTTCCAGTGTGTTTTCTGCAAGGAGATGAAATCTGTGTTGTTAAATACATATTCAGACGTCACTTTTCTGTTCATGTGAGCTAGCTATTGGCTTAGGATACTGATTTGACCAGTTAGAAACTGATTCATA
>JAOVVA010000010.1:6840149-6851109 GCA_028565275.1 Leiocassis micropogon
TTGGGTTTACCATTCACGCAACAAAGGGCTAACCGCTAAAGCTACGTCTTCTGGTCACTCCAGGTTAGTTCTTGACAAGTACAATTTAAATAAAATGGTAAAACATCAATAGAGTCATGACCTGGTCAGCCTGGGCCATCTGAAAGGCGTCTTCAAGCTGTGCAATGATCTGTGAAGATCAACCCTCTCATTCTATGTGAATCGATGTTATTAAAGCCTCTAAAGGAAAGTCAGCAAAGTAGAAATAATGTATTAATAGCTACTCTTACTTGATCAACAAATTTTGATGCATACGATGCATCATCTTCCTGAATTTTTGTGTATGTGTATAGAAACCAATATCCAGTCTCAGTTGAAGACTCTTGGCAACAGCATGAGCTACTTTGCTGTGAACTGTGTGGGCTAGATCTATATAATATGTTCGAATATTTGCTTGGGTGATCATTACTGTCAATATTACTTTTTTATTCATTTTCAGTGATGTATTTGTGACAAAGCATCCAGTTTGAACAAGTTCTAGAAGGGCTTTGTTAGTATTCTTAAGTGTCTGATGAATGCCACTTATGTTCATTTGTAGGAGATCTTGGAAACACTAACGGTAAAATGCCCCCATTGATAGTGTAAAGAAAGAGATAGAAATGCAGAAGGAGTATAAAAAAGAATCTGAAAGAATGGTTATTCAGTAAGTCTATTAGCTAAAAAAAGTGAAGGAGCACCATTATTGGTAAAATGATGACATAATGGCCACAATTGTGCTCTCCGGTTTAAAAAAACGATCAAATGACTGGCAGCAATGGCTGCCAAACAAAAAACGTAAAATTAAAGTAAAATACTCTAGTTCATATTATGTTCAAAAACATCAAACTTACAGAAATTTACAGAGAAACACCGTTATTTTACAGATTTTTCCTAAATTTAGTATACGATTAAACACCTTCATTAAACTAACAGCACTAGAAGTTTAGCAGTGAAACACCGTTATTTTACAGATTTTTTGCTAAATTTATACGATTGAAGACCTTCAATAAAGCAAGAGCACTATAAGTTTAGCAGTGAAACCTCACCGTTATTTTACAAATTGTTGCTAAATTTTAACGATTTAACACAGTCATTAAAACAGCACTAGACGTGTAGCAGCAAAATGTTTTTATTCTACAGTTTTTTCCAAAATTATTACAATCAAACACCTTCAATAAACCAACAGCATTAGACATTTAGCAGGGAAACACTGTTATTTTACAGATTTTTCCTAAATTGATCAAATACCAGATAAAGCAAAAACACAAAAAAACCCAGATATTTCAAATTTTTCATAAATTCATAGATTTTATAAAGTGTTAACACAAATTCAAGATTATAATATTAGTAGAATAGCCTGTGGAACGGTGACACAGTATGGTACAAGAATGATGCAAAATACAATAAAAAGAAGTTCAGTTTTATAGCATTACAGTACAATCCTTAAATAAAAAACAAAATGGAATATTTAGACTATTGTGCTATAACAGTGGAACATTCTCTCTCACAAACTTAAACATTGGTGTGAAATATCCTTGACTAAAAACCTATGAAGAAATGACAATTTTAAACAAGATTCCCAATGTTCCAATTAAAGTTGGACTGTAAATTTTTATTACAAATAAAGTACAATGTGGTCCCTTTTTTTTAACAACTGGATCCTTGGTGCATTAGGGTGGATTGGAAGAGAGAAGAAAAGAACACATTAAGATCTTAGATTCAAAAGAAAAAGTTAATCTTTTTCTCTGTTGCCTGAGAAACAGATTAACAAAATGCTCAAGATATGTTAAAGTGAAACTCAAGAACTTTTAACTGGTAATACAGAAAGGATCTCTACAGAGTAAAAAATTGGACTCAAAATGATCCAAGATTGAAGGAGTTAACTTTTAAATCACCATGAAAAGATTCAAAGTAGTCTTATATTGCACTTCATACTTACTAGTGACGGACTTGTCTCTCTACTGGATGCTTCTTTTCTCACATTCCAATGTTTGATCTAAAAGTGTAAGCAAGTTTCATTATCACTGGCAGCAATCAGAGCTGGGAAATGTACATATCATACTGAAGCAGGCAGCTACATATTGCACACAATATTTCATTGCTGCTACTTGTTGCTGCGAATGTCTAATGTTTTCTGTTTCTCTTCCCACTACCTCAACTCATCACACTAAAAAAAAAAAAGTACTGTAACGTGTTACGTTGTTGTGTTTGTCACTCTGTAGCTCTTTGTTTGCACATTTGCACGTGCACTTTGTTGTCTGTTGTCTATTGTTGTCTCTTTTTTGTATAGAAATAGATAGTTTTAGGTTAACTTAAAAATGTAAATCTGTCATATCTGAGCTAGTCAACTAATTAGATCTCTTAGTTAGCTAGCTGGTTCCAGTAAAGTGTGTTGTTAATTTATGTTGTGTTGTTAATTTTTGTCGTTGCATGTATGTAGCACCTTGGTCCTGGAGGAACGTTGTTTTGTTTACTGTGTACTGAACTGTATATGGTTGGAATGACAATAAAAGCCTACTTGACTTGACTTGACTTGATATATATATAGGTTTTCAACATATTTATCTCTGTGGAATTAGAACAAGATGTGTCGATGTATATACTGTATTATATATGTGAGAATATTTACATAAATATAAATTTATTTTGACTGAAGTACTGACATTAATTTACTGAATGGAATGAGTCATTTAAACAGTCGACTTGATAATTTACAGATAATATCTGTAAATTTATAGAGATTTGTATGTATCATTTGATTTGGCAAATGTTTTTATGTTTTATGCCCTTCCTGCCACAACCCTCTGCATTTATCCAGACGTGGGACTGGCACAAGAAGACACTGGATTGTGCCCCCCGTGGTTGCCCTACAGAGATTTGTATGTAGTTTTTTTTTTTTTTTTTTTAACTAAAACTACTATAAAATTTTAAAGTTATTTTCTGTAAAATTAGGACTTTTCTTTTTTTTTACAGTGTATACTTCTTAATACTATGCAATTCTTCTGGCATACCAATTTTCTTTGGAAATTACAACCACAATTTACAAGTTCCATGACCTTTATTAAATTTAGAAATGGCAGAGGTGATCTTTTTTCACTCGACCTTCACACGCCTTTGCAGCAATTGTAAAAAGCAACAGCTTCCTAGCTCTCTTGGGGAATGGCTTTGTCTGCCTGAGTGGAACGAACAGCTGAAGGTCACGTTGATGGCTGACTGCCTCAATGTTTTCAAGTCACTCGGACTCTCTTGGCTTAGCTCTGTGCCTGCAGTGGAAAAAGCCCCTTTTGCACCTCTGTCCTATCTATTCCCTATAGTGTGTGAGCGGTCTGGCTCAGGAACAGAGACAGATATGGCATAGAGGCCAAAGGCAGACAGGAGAAAAGAATAAAATAGTAAGGAAGCAAAATAGAGGGAAAATTGATTCACTCTATTCTCTTGTTCGTCACTAGTAATCTTTTTCATCAAATCTGTACCTGGTCTTGAGGAATGAAAGGATGTCCTCATTGATACCTTGGCTAACAATATACATACAAAGACACACTCTTAGAAGATGTACTGCAGATTGAGAGAGATAGAGAAGTTACATGTCTATGGAAGTGTTTACTCTGAATCTGCTCATGTACGTCATTTTATATGCTCACATCTGCCAGCATATTTCACTGGCTTGCAGTTGCAGTCTAAATTATGAACAAGAAGCTGAGCTCGCAATTCATTTTACTGCTATACAGAAGAGATATCTATACAGAATTAATTTGTGTGTGTGAGTTCTCGTTGCATCTGTTCGATCAATATGTGAAATATTTGCTGTAAATATATTGTAAATAGAAAGGTTGCCCATCACTCATCACATTATTTTTTTTTTTATATCAGATGTGAAGCTTTAGGGAGCCTTTTCATTACACGTCACATGCTTGGGAAGGAAGCTGATATATTGATTCAGTCACTTGGCCAAGACACAATTCAATTACATTTCCTTGTTTTTCAGCCACCTCCCATAGGCTTGCTTTCAGGGCTTCTCCATAGGGAATGGTTGAATTATGCACAAAGAAAAAACTCATTCTCACCCTAAAGGTGAGCTCTATCATTGTTCTGCTGTGAACCAAATGAATTATTAAATCTTCAATTCTATTAGTCTCATCTTAAATATTTTCTCAATAAGAGCTCATCAGGTTATCAGATGCACTAACAGTATGCTTCCTGCTTAATGGTTAAACACTGAGATACTGCAGAACTGTGAGCTGCAGCAGTCTTTTCATCAAGTCTATAACGGCTTTGAAGAGTCCCTCACGCCTCGTTTGCCTGCTGGAGTTCTCTGCCTGCTTCGGTTTAGGCTTGTTTCTTTATTCTCCTCCGCTCATGAACTTATGCTAGCTCTGTGAAGTGTGTGATTAGAAAAAGTGGGTGGCCCTTTTAGAAGTTTCAAAGCATCTTTCTCCCACACAGTTCACCTCGGTAGTCATTTATGTGAAACTCTGCCTGCGAAAATCCACAGTGATAGATGTTGCAGAGTGAGTGTTTTCTGTGGGCGTGTATGTGTGTGTGGGTGTGCATGTATGTGGGTGTGTGTGTGTGCACGCAGTGGATAACTAAAAATTGTGCTATTAGATCAAGGTCGCAGATCAAACTGACTGCTTTAGCCTCTCTAGTTCCTGGATCAAGTGAGTTCTTTCTCAGATTGGAGAGTGGTGTGTGTTGTATAAAAAGCTTATGCAGGTGGACAACTTTAATGAACAATCTAGCTTTATTCATTTAGTGTCAGACTCCAGGGTTTGATATAGAGTTTGTATGTTGTAGGGATGTGCATTTGTGATAAGTTGAACACTGCAGGTGATAAAAGAACACCAGTGTCTGTACTTTGTTAGGCTGTGAATATGCCACACTGAATGTGTATAAAGGTGATATATCAGAATGGTTTCACAGGAATATTCACAGCTGATACTTAACACCATCTTATTTTATCCCAGAATAAAACCAGTGAGTAAAGTAATGACATATTATGTAGTGTTATGTAACCCAGCGTTGTATATTTCAGTCTCCTTCATCTACCTTCTTTCACATTAATGCACTCTTACATAGAAATGCAAATGCACTTATTCACACAACAAAATTCCCAGTCTCAAATGAGAGTGTTAAATCTAAAAGTTTTTACAGTGCAGGAAGGGATTATGTTTGAATGCAAGACAGAGTTGAAATCCAGGTAAGATTGATGCACTGTTCTAGTTCTAGACAAGAACTAATACAATCAAGGGGAATTTTTTGGACAGCAGGAAATATGAAATGCCACCTTTTGAGTTGCTGATTAACATTAGCAGATGATTGCAACAGCGGTAGGACAAGCCTTAAGTCAACAATGATAAATAGAAATGTCTGGAAAATTGGAGTGACTCATAAATACTGAAGATAATATCCTTAGTCAGATGAAATGTCATTTAATATCGAAATACCAGCAGACTCTCAGAATGTGGCATGAAAACAAGAAAAGACAGATTATAAAGAAGTTCTAAATTCAGAGGGACTAATAGATACACTGATCAGCCAAAACATTACAAACATAAACATTATAACCTCCTAGGGTAGGTCTGGCCCCTTTAGGGCATGGTTCCACAGGGCCTCAACTGTGCGAGTGTGTTGTGGTGTCTGGCACCAGGACGTTGATTGGGTTTTCTGGGTGTTGTGGGTTACAGTGTGGGGCCACCAAGAGTTGGACCTGTTTGTTATGGTGGATTGGCAGTCTTAGGCTGTTTGCTTGCTTGATTTTCTGTGTGATTGGACAGGGCACACACATATACCATTACCCTGTGACCTTTATTAAATCTTCTATGTGCAGAAAGATTGGCTCATGCTTTGTTTATATGCTAGCATTACTTTTGCCATAATAAAATTATTAATTTTTTTCATAAATTATGGGTTACTGTATATTGGTTTGCAAAACAAAGCCTTGGATTTACAAAGTTTCCTTGATGGTAGACTTAGTTGCTGATCAGAGACTTCGAAGCTGTTGATCTGCTGAGCTGTATAATGACATCTGCTGTATTCTGTAGTATATCATTTCAAATTATATTTCACATAGAAAAGTCCCAGATCATATGATTTTAATTAATTTATTTGACCTGGTTAAGGCCTTCACTAGCTAGTCTTCTTATTTTTAAATTTACAAACTTAGGAACATGGGTAAAAAAATATAAAAAGTTCCCAGAAATTACAGAATATTCAAGAATACCAAATTTTGTAATTTGTAAGTATGTAAATGCGCCTGTAAACACTTCCGAAGAAATCTATTAGTATTGAGCTTGATAAGTTTGGCACATGTTCCCAAGGTTCCATGGATTAAAAGCTTCCAAAGCCAACAAGGCCAAAATAATAAACAAATTTCCCTTTAACAACAAGTGAACTAACTAACCTAATACAATAAAGTAACAAAAATTTAATTCCTTCCCTCATGTTCCCCTCATGTTCTTGAATATAATTATCATAAATATTGAGATAACTTAAATCTAAGAGAAATTGATTAATCATAAATGGTGAAGACTTACTAACCACAATTTCACAATGTATTGTGAACAAGTGATAGTGTTTTATTATTTTTTTTAGTTACAAGAATTATACAAATGAAACAATCAAACACGAAGGGGAAAAACACAAACAAGGTCAACAAAAGGTAGAAGGTTAATCTTTTGTTTGTTTTTACATCCATCGTCCATAAGATGATTATAGCAAAGTAAAATGTAAAATATGGTTTTATTGTTATAAATATAAATAGCAAAAAGCCATTCAGAAAGATAATAAATGCCTGTAACTTTCACTCAACCAAGCCTAGGATTATCTTTGTAGCTAGTGTTGCTATTATCTTTGTAGCTAGTGTTGCTAGCTATCTTTAATGGTTTACCTAGTAACCTTAAGTATATATTATAAACACAACAATACCATGTGATATCATTACTCTACCAGAGATGGTTTGAAAAAGCTCTCTCACAAAAAGTAAAAAAAATTATTTAACATTAATGATTTTAAAGAATTTATTAATTGCTTTTAATTTTTTGAGCATATCATCTCAACAGCTGGCAAACTCAATTTTTTTTAGCTGCAATTTATATTTCTCAGGGAAAGGTCCCATCAAAGATCAGTGCATATGTTTTTGATAACTTTTAAGATATTATTTCACAGTTGTCTGTATTTCACTGGCAGACAGTATGTCACTTCCTCTCTCACTCTTTCTCTTATATGTTCCCAGAGTGAGTGAGAGTGGTGTGGTAGCATCGGGATTTCCTCAGCATGATGTAAGGCACTCTGGCAGCTGTCAGGCACTCACACAGAGAACAAATAAAATGTGGGAGCTTGCTGCTCTAAAATTAATAAGAGACAGACACACATTAAAGGCTGAGTGGTGGGTTCTGTGGAGGTTGCACTTCTCGAGTCTTGCCATAAAATGTCAGTTTTAAATTTCAATTGACATCAAGAGAGAGAGAACATAGTCATCTTAGCATTCTGACAAACTCAACAATATTCATTCTTGCATAGCACATAATACATTCATCAGTAGAGTTTACACAGCAGTAAACTTTATGCCATCCAGTTTCCCTTTTAAATTTGCAATGATAAAAAAACAACAAAGCATAGATAATATGATGTCCTTCTTGGTCTCCAGGTAGGTGTTGAAATGAGTCCTAGAGAAGGTGTTTTCCTGAAGTAGCATTTCTTCTCTCCCATGAATGTTTAAGAATGTCCTCTTTCTGCTTCATGGTGCCAGATCTGTGTCTATAGCTAATTTCCCATCACTGGTGTGCAAAACCTTTCTAAAGGTAGAGCAGCAAGAGGGCTACATGATGTGACTGATTAGCTTAGTGTTTGGTGAAAGCAGGTAACTGGCCACTGTTATCTACATGTACATGATCTAAATGTATGCTTGACATTCTTTTTATTTTCTCTTTTACACAAATGTACAGGATGATTATGTGTGTTTATATTTATATATGTTCATTATTTAGCATGATATACTACATGTAAGGAATTCCATACTGGAAACTCACCACTGACTAAAATGACATAAAATAAAACAAAATAATAGTTAATATTTAACTTTCATAGCTGATTTCAACACAATCTACAGGGTTATTTTCTCAAAAGAGGCCCCGAATATTCTGTAATAACTCTTGCTAGGATGAAGCAATCTAAATATACAGTATATGGAGCTCCGAACACACTGGGACAGCTATCGCGCATTACTTGACTTCTCATCAGGATGGTGGTGTACTGGTCTTCACAGTGCGAACCTATTGGGTCACCAATTCGTTTAAACGATGTCAGAGTGAATTTAGAAAGGGAAATGATTGTAACATTTGAAGGTAAACATCCAATGTGAAATTGCTGCTATTCACCCCGATATCCTTGCTGATACATTCAGAATATAGAGCGAAAAATGCAATTGTATTGAATGCTATCGATTACACATACGCATGAATGCAGTCGATAACACATACGTCATAGTACAGTATGTAGCATGTCTTTTTGGTTTAGATTGCTTTATCATACTGCTTCCTTGAATCTCCAAACAAGGTGTTACAATGTAATACATGGAGACATGCAGCACTGGAAGTTAACTCAAGTAAATACCATTCACTCATAACGTATTTTCACAGCTCTACTAACTCCCACACTAACCTATTTCTAACAGGCTTTTAGAATGACAGTGTGGGGCTAGAATGAGGATTTTTTTTTTCAGTAATTGAAGCTGTTCTGTGTGTAGCTGTGGATATGGGCTTCTGTATATATGAATGCACTATACTGTAAATGTTCACAGATGTACTACAGTTCCACTAGTCATGGAATATGAATATGACATTCATCTGGCAATATTGGGATTTCTGTAATTTTTTCAGTTTTTGCTGTTGCAGCATGATTGTACATCATACTGTACATCTTTTACAGAAAAAACAAGAATTCACAACACAGGGTCCTAAATAACACAGGGTTATTATAGAATTATAAATACACACATATATTCATTACTTTTTCATTGACTATCTCTAGTAGCATCTCTCTGTCTACATAAGAAGGGCTTTTACTTAACAGTAAGTACAAGTTATTGGAGGGTGTAGGCACGTCTGTAAGAAGAGCAAAACTGATATTCTTAGCTAAATAGAAATTGGTTTGGATGGCTTGCCATGAACTAGAAGATGCTGAAACACCAGTGTCACTGTCTACAGTCAAGTAAGTTTTACATTGCCATGGACTAAACAGCTACTGTGCAAAAAAGAATCTCTGTATATCCAGAGAAGAAAATTATGAGTCATTCAACCACAAGAACACTGTACCAACTGATAAGCATGGTGGTTGTTAAGTTTAAAATTGAAGAAGAATCGCTTGATGTGTCCGCCCAGCTTCAATACACTTGCTGGTCGGCTCTGACATGCTTGCTAACCAGGGGAGAATCACACACGCGCGCGCACACACACACACACACACACACACACACACACACACACACACACACACACACACACACACACACACACACACAGACAGACACACACACCAAAAAAATGCATTGTTAAATTCAAAGAAATAGGGAGATATTCAAGTCCTGTTTCATTTCCTGAGTACATACAGTCCATGTCATGCCCATATGCCAGTACAACAAAAGAGCATGAGAAATTCAGGGAAACAAAATTGGAGCTGTATTTTACAGGCACCTGGACATGAACTATAGGAATTGTTGACATATAAGCAATGGGAAGGAATTCACAAAGAATGAAGACAACACTATCTAGGAGACATGTAAGACGACTAACTAACAAAAAAAACTTACATTGGTAGTAGCATCATGCTTTAGAGTAAACAGGGGAATCACCATGGACCACCTGATACAATATAATCGCAATACCTAGGCACTGATTCAATTTGTATTTTTAATAATCAGATTCAATATTAATACTATTATCAATGTAAATGCAAAGCAATTTGCTCCAACCACATGTGACACTATGCTGCCTGCATACTGTATGTTTGAATAGTTTAGAGCACAACACCTGTAGGATTATACTGTTGGAGCTGCAACATATTTCCACCTTAAATGCAAACATAATATAAAAGATTTTGGAACCAGTGTTGGCAATACCAACTGAATCAATTTTCCCCCATCTCTACTTTGGAGCTGTTTTGCTGTCGGTGAAACTTTAACTTTACCTGCAACTGCACTTACTGTATGTCAACTTCAGTTACTGTTAGTTTGCAGTTTGCTCTAGTCAGTCTTTCTAACCTTGTACCTTAGCAGTACCTCTTTTTGTCTGTCTGTATTTAGTTTGTAGTTTTGCCTGATAATACATCCATGTATTATGCTTCATGCTCATAAATGGGCAACAGCATTTATAAACAGTGTTTATTAAAATATTAAGATCAAAATAATCTGTCTGTCTGTCTGTCTGTCTAACCTGCAGTTTAGAAAAGTTACCTGCATTGAACTGGAACATGCGTTCATGTGCGTCTTCCCATGCATGAAATTAATCTAACTGAAAACCAACCCTTGTGGAGAACAGTCCAGACAATATACAATATGCGCACTTCTTATAGGGACACTTAATTTTAAAATAAGATTTAAATTATTTAGTAATAATTTAGTCATAGTCATCTCTCAGTCATGGTTTATTTATGACTCTGGACTAATGCAATTTGGTAAGCAAAGGATTGACATTGACAATTAATTAATTATTGAATTTAACTTGATATATGGACAATGTGGATGCAAATCTGTATTTTGTATTTTACCTTTGAAATTTTTTTCAATTCAATTCAATTTTATTTATATATCACTTTTAACAATGGTCATTGTCTCAAATCAGCTTCACAAAAATGAAAGAAAAAAATTTTTCAAAAGAAAATTTTTGGAAGTGTGTATGTGTGAGAAAAATGTGTCTAGATAATAATGAGATGAATGATGAATGAAATG
>JAOVVA010000010.1:6851209-6861533 GCA_028565275.1 Leiocassis micropogon
AGGAAAACAGCATCACCCGGGGTTCGAACCAGCGCTCCCCCGGATGATAGGGCGAGCGCTTTACCACTGCGCCACTCAGAGGCTGCATATGACTCAATTTTGACCAAGCTGTCAGACGGTTGGCCACACATTCGCCTCTAGAATACTCTGGCATACAGAGGATTCATGGTCAACTGAATGACTGCAAGGCATCCAGGTCTTACAGCTGTAAATAAGCCCAAATCACCACCCCTCCACCGCAGCGCTTGACAGCGTGTATCAGGTGTTTTTGCTGAAATGGTGTTTGGTTTTTGCCAAACATGGCACTGTTTAAACAACTCGATTTTGATCTCATTTGTTCATAAGACATTTTTTCAAAAGTCTGGTTTGTTTGAGTTTTGCGAACTTCAGTTGTGTTCTTTTTAGACACATTATTTCAGCTTTGTCCTGGCACTCTTCCAAACAAACTCCACTTGATCATTCTTCTTCTGATTGTGCTGTCATGGACTTTTACATTTGACATTCTCATTAAAGCCTGTAGGGTCTAGGATTTAACTCTTGGGTTTTTATATCCATTTCTAGATTGATGTGCAGCAACAATTCTAATTCTTTTCCTCTTGGCATTGTGCTAACACACACCTGAATGCTCCAGATCAGCAAACTACCAAAACTTCTGCTTTTATAGAGGTCTGCACACCTGCTAATGATCAGTTGATCAAAGGCTGATGATTAGCAGCAATTGACTGCAACTTAACCATATAAATTCTGTGGAAGCACTATTTAGTATCGCCCACATGTTTGCTGGTTCATACACCAATCGGGCATAATATTGTGTAAGTTCGCCTTGTGCCACTATGGCAGGTCTGGCCTCTCAGGGCATGATTCCACCAGACCCCGGTTGGTGTTCTGTGGTGTCTGGCACTGAGATGCTAGTGGTGGATTCTTTGGGGGCTATGGATAGACCGGTTTTGTCCAGCACAATCAATTGATACTTGGTGGGAATGAGATCTGGGGAGTTTGGAGGTCAGATCAACTGCTTTAAACTCTGTGCCTGCTCAGCCCCATACATGGAAGGCTGTAATGCACTAGGTGTTCTGATACCTTTCTTTTTTGCTATTTGCTACATTGTCCTTTCTGTAGGATAAGTCTGGGGGGCTGGCCTTTGATCCCCAGAGATATAAAAGAGCCTTGGGTTCTCATGATCCTGTCACTAGTTTACTGATATATACTTAATTAATACTTAATGTTATTTAATTCACCTGGAAGTCGTGTTGGTGGTATTGCTGTATTGCTGCTGATTGGTGCTGATTGGCAAAGATCCTGTCTCTATAGCAGCTATCATCAACTCACCAGCCTTTCATTTTTTCATTTAAGTACATGAAACAAAAATGCAGTTTGTTTGTTACCAAGAAACCAGAAATCGCAAGTCCTAAAGAGTTTCCTGTGGCAGAAAATGTAATGTAAAAACATCTGTAAAGTTGTTGCTATAGAAACAATAATGTATGAGAAGCATTACAATAGATTACTACTGTATATAAGCATACTATTTGACTGTCAGCCAGCTAATGTGAGAGGTGTTCGTGTGGAATATTTATTAACTCCTTCTAAACAATCTATCACATGAAGTTAGCAATGCTGTGGTATAAGTAATGGAAGATTTCACATAAAATTTAAATCAAAATGTTATTATTTGCTTAAATATTTGCAATGGTTTCAACTAGTTTAAGCTTAGCATTGCTGTATAAAAAACACTTAGCAGAAATCAAAGCATCTCTGACATTATTATTCAGTGCCCTAAAGCAAGGCTGCACAATTTAATCAGCTTCACCAGAGGAAGGTGGAAAACAAGTGTGAAGGTGTAAACTAGACGAGAGCCCCCCTGAGATTCATCTGAACTTTCTAAGAGATCCAATTAAATGAGAGTGATAAAAAGCCAAACACTAGCTGATAATACTTTGTCTGGTGTTCTGCCTGTACAAAATGCTATTTGCTCACTGCATTACCAAGAGTAATAATCCTGAACTCTCCCTTAACTCAGTAAGATTTGATCTCGCTTTTTGTGCTCAGACCAAAAGTATACACAAACTGTACTGCTCACAGAAGTAGTGAATGTTGACATGCTTATCACATCATTCTGTTTTCAATGCACATTTTCTTTGCAGGTAACACTGTGGTGGGCACAGTAAATCCAAAAATAACAGTGAGTGTAATTGATTCTCCACAGGGTTCACCACAGCATGCTTTCATGCATCCTGAAAAAACAAGGATAGGCCAGATTGAGTCCTAGTCACGAATCCCAGCAGTAAGCATGCTAACAGCTTAACAAGACCTTAGAAAACCTTACAAGACCAGAAGTGCATTGTGTGAGCACCTCCAACAACAATAAATTTCTGAGTGGGTGAAGGTCAATTCTTGTAATTCAACATCAAAGAGAATGCTAAGCATTTAGATACCTAACATAATGCATCGTAATTGAAAAGACTGGAGGCTGCTTTGTTTTGGGAAAGCTGACTGTATGGAACCTAGATGTTACATATCTACAGTATATGTACAGTAGTATATACACTACCTGGCACACTAGAGTTGCAAATCCTAAAAATTAATTCAATCACTATTAGCATTGATTAAAGCATACAAAGTGGTGAGAAATTTATATTAATGTGAACAATTCATATTCACTCTTTCATAATTTGAGTCCTTGAATATGCCTGTGCCACCAGGGAATAAAAACGCATTTCATTCATTCAGTACAATTCAGGTCATCAGCTGACTTCACTTTATTGCCATGTAACATTGGTGAGACCAGATCTGACCAACTGAAGCCATCCCAGATCATAACACTGCCTCCAGTCTTGTCCAGTGGCCACTATGTATGATGGATGCATTGCTTCATCCGCTTTCCTTCTTACCCTGATACACCTATCGCTCTGGAATAGGGTCGAGCTGAAGACATCAGACCACATGTCTTTTTTTCATTGCTTCAAAATCCAATCTTTATGCTCCCTAGCAGATTCAAGTCTTTTTTCTGATTAGCCTCAATAACAAGTGATTTTCTTATGGTTACACAGGTGTTTAGTCCCAATCCTCTGAGCTCTCATTACATTGTGTGTGTATGGAAATGCTCTTATTTTCACTATTAAACATAGCTATGGTTTTTACTGTTCATATTTTTTTTTCCATGCAAAGTATGATCTCCATTCATGATAATTTTCCGATCACATTTCCTCCACAAAGTTGATGGTTCAGCAATATCCTTTCAGTTTTTGCTAATGTGTTGAAGGGTTCTTAATTCAGTTCCAGTAAGTTAAAATCTCATTGGTTTTGATTTTTGATGATGCAACCCAATAATCTGACCCTGCCAAAATGGTGACTTTTTTGGCTAGTGCACTTCTTTTCAGCAGCCTACATGAATTACATGGTTATCCAGTCCTACATCAATTACATGGTTATCCAGTCCAGCATTTGATCAGACAACATCCATCATCTGAAAGAGGTTAGTGTGTGCGCTGAGAAAGGTTGGGATCACAGCAAATCTCCATAAGTGACATCTGGTGCTGACAGGCCCAGTACCTGGGCTACCACATTGGCAGAGGATGCCTTAAGACACACGAAAAGAAGGTCAAGGAAGTACAACTTTTTTTGGGCCTACTGGTTATTACAGGAAATTTGTGCCTAACTTCTTGTCTTGTTCTTGTCTGTAGCCTCACCTTTCAGATCTGCCAAAAATTGCATAACCTATTTTCCAATTTGCAAACATAATTTCCTGCCAGGGAGCACCATATGCGGTGGCTCAGGCCACTCAACTTCTTCACCAACCTTAACCATGCTGACTCAACCCGGCTGCACCCGCTCCAGCACCAGGCACCCAGACTGAGATCTCTTGACTCGCCTCTCCCTCCTACATACAGTAATTTCTAAATGAAATAGCACTTTTTTCCCTCAATATTCTTTATCTCCATCTGTGTTCATCCCTCCAGCATAGTAGCTGAGTGCCATAGACACTATGTTACAGTATATCCAATTGCACATGAAATGTACAAATGTGCAAATGAGTTCATCAGGGGAACATTTTCCATTTTGTACTAGACAGAGCCGCAATTAATTTAGCATTTTTGTTCCAAGTGTAATACAATCTGAAAGCCAAACTACAACTTACATAGACATGTTGATTATGTAGAACAGATGTGTTTTTGAATATACAGTAGCAAGTAGAACTTTGAGATTTTACTTTTAAATAACAGTGTATTAAAGCTAAAGGCATTACTTCTATCCTGCCACATGTTTTAATATTTACATAATGTGTTTTTATGTAATTATAGGGTACCACTTTTTAAAATGCTATGATATTTCATAATTTATATATTTTTCAAAATTCTATAGGCTAAATATGCTTAACTAACATTTTAAACTAAATTTACGCTTTAAGCAGTTCAAAAGGTTAGACATTTTTTAGACTGTATCTGGGAAACAAGCTGTAAGTGTATCACTCTGAGAACTGTCCTATGATGTTCAGTAAAGCCTGTAAGTTCCTAATGAACCCACTTGAGGCTTTGACACTAAAGAAGATTTGCTAACTCAACTTATTTTCAAAGCCATTTATTTACCTCCATATTGGTCTCTGTATATGCAGATACTGTAAATCCTTCTTTGGCTCCATATCGTAATACAAATAAAGATCTTATATTGATAATATATCATTTCTATAATTGACTGGGGACTAAACCAATAGTTTAGGCAGGTGTGGGAAGATGTGTCGTCTGTTGAGATTCTAAGTTGAGTATTCAGATGTTGCATCAGCCAGCTGGATAATAATATATCAAAGAACTCCTATGGGACAACATTGAAGCTCTCTAGTTCTAGCTAAGCTCTTCAAGCCTTTTTTCTTGCATGCACTAAGCTTAATAACCATGAAAGGCTGAATTACTCAATGCTGTGCCCCACAGTGAACTCTCAGGAAGAGAGACTTAGACAGATAGTAAAGGAGAGAGGGAGAGAAAAAGAGTCACATGTTAGATTCACAGAGTTAGCTTCAGTTATCACTTTTCTATACATGGTTGGCAGTTCATTTTTGCAGCTCAGAGCTTAATCCTAAGACGTACAGAGTGTGGAGGAGGAAGTGGGGGATTTGCTTTAAGAAATTTGCTTTTGGTAAATGGCTAGAGAGGTTGTGTGCATGTGTGTTCAGCACAATTAGCTTAAGCTACAGGACCAATAATATAGGCTTATACAACCGTTTACAGCATGAGGGATGAGCTATGCTTGTCTGACTACATTTTATCATTTTGGTGCAGCAACAGAATAAAAAAAAAAAAAAGAAAGTATATTTGCATTACTAGGAAATACTATGCAGATGCAGTATGTTTATAAATATCTACATGTGGCAACTGGCTGATGCAGTCTACAAACAATGTATGCCAACCAGGGAAGGGAAATATTGTGTACAGTATTGCACTAAACTGATTAGCAAATGCTAATGTAAAATGTGAAGACAGTGTGAAGAATTATAGAAGTTTCTCAGCAATAATAACAGATTGATTAAAATGAAGTTAAATACAATATCAAACATGTAAATGTAACAATGATTACAACATGCCTACTTGCACTGACAAATCAGTCATGTTTTCTACTGAGGTAGGAGACGAATTCTCGAATGCGCAACGCCGCGACAGGCATGCACTTGGTCTAGCCGCGGACCTGCCTCGCCTTTTTCAGTCATGGAGATGAAAATGGATGGGTGCTTCCACTGTTGATTTATCCTCAACATGAGCGACGGGTCACCCATGGCACGCTGACAGAGTTCTTGGCAGACTTTGACGTAATGTTCCTTCTGCTTCTGGGTCAGCAGCCTGGAGACAAACCTGGCAGCAACACAGCGCATGATTAAGTCACATGTGAGGATTGCCTCTACTGTTCAGAATGAAACACTGACAATGGCAGCAATGTTGTGAATTGTTCTCCAGTGATAATCATCCACAAGTTGCCGTATGGTTTTGACATTTGCCGGGGCTGAACTCGTTGAAGGTCTTCTGATCTCTTGTCATCTTCCAGTGATTTTCTTCTGCTCTTGAAGCATATTGCTGCTCTCAACAGATAGAACAGCTCATTGCAGCATAGCTGTAAACAGATTTGTGTCGCTGTGGCAGATTTGCCCACTTTCATGCATAATTTCACGTTTTGCTCTTTGTTTAAACTTGATGTCCATGATGAAATAGCAGATGTGGTAACACATACGGTCAGAATAGCACCAATTGCACACCTCCCGATGTACTGTACACAGGACAATGTCTTTTGGCACACTTACTAGTCTAGAAACTTTTCGATACCCCCTTGTACAGAGAGTCTGCAACAACATCTAAATGATTATCATTTTTTTTTTTTTACGTCATTATGTATAGACATTCACTTATTAGGCTTTCTTTCAGTTTGGGGACATAATATTGAGACATTTGTCCAAACCTTGCTAGTCAAGGTGTTGAAGTAGTCATATCACCTTAAAGCAGATATTAAGGAGATCTCAGTGACTTGTGTGTACAAAGTCACCAAAGAAATGGGAATGACTTGTAGCATTTCGACCTCTCGATGGAGTATAATGTGGCCTCAACATGTATTATTTGCCTCTGAATAACCTCTCCAAGGCTTTGCAGGGTGAATCATGCTTTCTTTTGGGAAGAAGACTTACTCAGGCTGTGAAAGCTCAGATTGTTGAGGCAAGGTTTGACACACACTTCATACTGCAAGTTACAGTGCTGAAAATGCCCTGCTGAAATCATATTTTCATTGAGACTTTTTGACTTTTAAATATAATGCTTAGTTCACGCTTGCACAAAAACATTTCAACAAATCTTCTGAACAGCTAATATGCAGGCAAACAGAGATGAAAAATGGGGCGGGGATGATTGAAAAGTGAACAGCGATGCAAACGTTGGAGTGGCTTCATAGAAGAAACAGATCATGTAACAACATCAAACCATAAATGTACAGTCTACTGTATATAAGCGTATAGTCTTATCCTTATAATATATATATCAGCATATCTTAAATGGTCATTATACAACAGTTAGTTTTGACCAAATAATCTGATTGGATGAGAGGTATAACATTTAACTATACTGTATGTACTGTATCACTCTACATCACAAGTGTTTTAATAATTATTAATATAATAACTGCCAGGCACCAGTATGAGTGAAAATAGTTCTGTATGGTCTGCAGTACTGGAAAGAGGGGAGAATCACCAAAGCATTTTTAGTAAGAAAACACTTCTGATAACGTTACGTCAACTTAAACAACACTTTGTCTACTTAGTACAGTAATTGCTTATACATCATTCTGATGACAAATTGCCTCTGAACTGTCCGTGTTTTTCTGCTCACGGCTAACATGATCAACAAATCTAACCAGCTTCTAACACAAGGCTGAATCTCAATTCCTTCTCTAACCCCTGAGCTAATCTCTATTTGGGATTCAACCCTAGAACTCTGAAGTTAGCTTATGTACTAAAGCAAATTTCTAAAGAAGAAGCTACTTTCAATAAACTTTAATCAACTGTTGGTCGCTATCCGTCGGTTACCAGATTTATGTTGGTAGAGCAAAATAACTGGTTAAATAAACAAACAAACTCTAATCTGTTGATAATAAATGGTGTTTGTGGGACTGTTGTATAAAAGCCACAATTGAGGCTGATATTCAGTACAACAGTTATATCTCAAAGGCACACTGCAGCTGAGATTTTATATGACCAGTGTTAGATCAGTCAGTACAGACTAAATAACTGGTGATTCTGACTTGCTAAATGAGGATCTCTCATAGGGGACTTTTTCAATATTCCTAGACCTCAATCTATTTCTCTATTTAACATGCTCAAATGGAAAAATAGTCCAGCACTGACCCCTGAAATTAAATGGCCAATAATTTCAATAATAATTCAATAATTGCAAGTGCACATCAGTTGGAAATGGTATTTTGTAAGAAAGTGGGACATACCATGCCCACACCTGCTCCTCATTTTCATAGCATGATCAGTTTCAATAATTACTTCCATTACATGTGCCAATCAAGATGTCCATCATGCTATCCACAGTAGTGGTTTAATCCCCCTCATTTTGAGTTTTCTACGATCACTTTTTCTACGACCAGTCTTAGAAATAATTTTATTAAATGTTTTTTAAATGTATTAGAACATATACTATATTGAGAAGTAAATAGTAAAAGAACCAATAAAAAAATTAAATCATAATACCATACTGCATAAAAATGTGGGGGAAAAACTATGTAAAGTTAAATTAGGACATCTAGGGAAATTATTTTTCTGTTGTTACAGGCTCCTTGGAATACTTGCTACAAGTCTTTTATCCCTGAAAGTTAAATACAAGATAAATTGATTTTTTAAAAATCTGAAACACAACCTTTTACTTAATATGGTTTTAATTAAAAAACTGAAAGAAATGTTTAGACAGTTAAAAAATATCCATCTACCAAACTATTGCTCCATTTATTTTTAAAATAAATGTTAGTACATTGCTTGTTTTGTAGATTTTGGAGCTTATTACAGTAGATTAAATAACAATTATATGAGTCAGGCTTGAAGACTATCAGAAGTCATAGTGTGGTGATAAATAAACTTGCCAACATAAAGCAAATTTATTTATCTCCTTATAAGTTGTTCTATCATTGTATGAAGACATCCATAATCTATAGCCTATGATATCATAGACACTATAGTGGTCTTCCTAGGCATTATTTGTGCTATTTTCTTTGTAGCCTTTTGGGCATAAGAGAGGGCAGAGGCGGTCCGTGATTGGGTAATGTAACTCTATGGCAAATGATTATCACAAGTAGTAAGTCTAAATTTAAGCCATTGTTACATAGTTTTATGGCACTTTAATTTCTGGCCATTGGCGCTCTATGAAAAACACTTTCTGATATTGATTGTATAGGTCTGCAGGACATCAATTGAAAGCTTGCTTTCCTGCTGGCTGTTCATTTGGCCAGTCAATGGAAACTGTTTTGTTTGAAAAGGCTAGCCTTATGTCCGTTTAATATAAATGTTCATGAACCTAATTTTTTGTCCTGTTCACTTTATTCACCTGCTGTGAGACAGCTATCTGAAGAGAACTTCTTTACTACTTTTCAGGACTATGATGCCACACATGGAAATAAGGCGATAGGCAATTTTATGCAGTGTGAATTGTGTTGTGGGGGACACTGCCATTTTGTGATCACAATTCTCATAAGTGGGCTGTGCAGTTAGGAAAGATGTACCCTCGTGATTTCATCATAGCAATGCTTTGTGTGCAGCGAAGCAGACAGTGGTTTCCGCAGCTATTTACTTTCATTAGAGCTTTGAGACTGTGGGTAGTTGTATGCTCCAGTGGCACTAGAGTAATGTTTTCCTTTATTTGAGCTTTCTGATGACACCATTTGTTTTGTGCAGTCATTAATAATCTGCATTCATTGAATAATTAGTGTTTTAAATTAAATATATGGGTATATTCTAGATACAATATAAAAAAGCACACTGCAGACTATGCAGACATGGCCTTTCAAAGAGTATTTATTCAAAGGTATTTTTTTATTTGGTCTGAAGTGATCTTCAAACACAGTATTTTTTATTTTTATTTTAGGACATCCAAAGGTCCAGTAACATGCAGCAATGAGGTTGATAAAAGTATATTGCTTGCACATTCAAATCCATAATCCAGTCCAGTCTGAATGTTATCCCACTCTCACTTACCTGCTTTTTGAACTGTAGCAGAATGGATATGCAGTATATATTACATCCATGTATGGTCAATGGCCATTTTCTTTTTGATGATTTAGCAATCACAGGCACAGCACATTACAGGGCACTCTTTATAATGTCAGGTAACGTTTGTCTGAAGTGTAAGCTCATGCTGAGTGCAAGCCCTATTTCCTGTCTACCTGACTTCCGGTATTGATGCAGCTCCTTTGAATACTGGCTATTTTCCCTCCAAAGCTATTGTCACATGGAACATGGCTGGAAATTGCTGTTGGGAGCAGAGTAGGGTTATTCAGCTCTTGAGCTAATAGACACAGCTTGGAGCATAGACTTGGGTTAGTGCATAATGGCTCAATTGCAGAGTTACGATTGCTATTTTAGTTCACACACCTGGTTTTATCTGGCTGAATGGTTTTACCTAATGCCATAAGATTTTTCCACCCCTGAGGTAATAGATGCTGTTTAAATGGGAGCATTGGGTTCGGGTATAACAGCATGATTTCAGAGTTATGACTGGGGGTTTTATTCAATTCAATTCAATTTTATTTATATAGCGCTTTTAACAATGGTCATTATCTCAAAGCAGCTTCACAAAAATGAAAGAAA
>JAOVVA010000010.1:6861633-6871646 GCA_028565275.1 Leiocassis micropogon
GATGAATGAATGAAATGTCTCTGATGAGCAAGCCAAGGGTGACGGCGACAGTGGCAAGGAAAAACTCCCTGAGATGGTTTTATGCCATCTTGTTTTGCCTAACTGAGTT
The DNA here is from genome assembly GCA_028565275.1 of Leiocassis micropogon. NCBI lineage: Eukaryota > Metazoa > Chordata > Actinopteri > Siluriformes > Bagridae > Leiocassis > Leiocassis micropogon. The sequence continues at coordinate 6,861,743 of JAOVVA010000010.1, forward strand.
TTGTTTAACCCTGCTTTACAAACATGGGTTTCGCCCAACCATACTGTGCCTACATGAGTTTTATCCAACGCTGCTTTGCCAACACAGGATTTTTTTTAGTGTTTGTAGCAGCCCAATAATATGCGAATGTTGTCAGCAGCCTGGTCATTTGCCCAGATACTGAGATGGGGTATGTTATGCTCTTTGCTTCCAGCGTACATTGCATGCTTCCACACACTTCCACATATATGCCTCAGACATATGAAAATTTGTGAATCAGGAGATGGGGTCATCCTCAAGGATATGGGATAGTTCTACGCTTATGTGGTCTGTCAACATTTAAATGTGCTCATGGGTGAAGTTATAATTCCTGATTTATTTCATGATATGGGGTTGCAGAATCTGTTGTTTAGGCATTGCAGGAGTGTCATAGTTATGATGTATAGGCCTCTCATCAGTGCTATGCAGAGGTTATATCCTTACCTGGGTTTTCATATCATTGCTATGCAGATGACTCAACTCTTTGTCTCCTTCCCTTCCTCAGACAATCATATTTCTGCCCATGTCTTGCAGAGATTTCTTCATAGATGGAAACTCATCAGCTGAAACTGTTCCAGTAAAAGTGAACTGCTGTTCATCTCAGGTGATCCATTCCCCATCAGAATCTTATGATCTTCCTGGACAGCTATATAATCTCGGCTTCCGTCACTGCTTACAACCTTGGTAACTATGGAATTGGCTGCTTTTATGCTCACTCAGCCAACCTCCCATGCTCATGTTAATTTCTTCTGTACAACATTAAAAGGATTTATCCATTTCTACCAACAAAGGATGCTCAGGTGCTTGGTCAGTCCATTTTCATTTTAAGATTGGGCTACTGCAACTCACTCCTTTTAGATATGGAAGGTATGTGTGACATTCTACCTACTGTATACAAGACATTTTCAATCTTCCTAAAATTTTCTACACTACCCATTTACATTGCTCCCTCAATTGGCTTTCTGTAGCTCCCACAACAGATTTAAAACACTGATGATTGCCTAAAAGACAAAAATGGCCCAGCTCCCACTTACCTCAAATCACTTATAACCCCTTACACTACACCACGCTGCTTACGGTGACCCATGCCATCATCTACCACTGTACAAGGAATGGATGCATTAAGATTCTTTGTTCTGGCACCTTCATTGTCATTTTCAGTCTTCAAACAACAACTTTACACCTACCTTGTCCATAAACACTTGGGTTGAAAACCCTTCCCAACAGGGTTTTGACTGGTGGTACCCTTAATCAATTACCTAGTGAACCGGACTAAGGATGTATGAATTGGTAGAGACCTTTAATCACTTCTTTAAGTCATCCCATCTATCCATCCATCCATCTAGGAATCTCTGTAGTCCAACTAAGGATCGTGGAGGCCAATAGTGACCATTTATTTATTCCCATTTTGTACAACCGTGGTAGGACCTCTAGTCAACATTCACACACTACGGGCAATTTGGAAATGCCAACTTGCATGTTTGCCTAATCTGCATGTTTTATGACTGTGGGAGGAAACTGACCACTAAACCACCGTGCCGCCCCTGTAAGTCATAATTGCCATAAATGCAGCAAATGGATGAAAGGGCTTGTAGTATCCCAGGTGGTGTGATGAAGCTGGTAGCCACAACATACTCTGAGCAGTATTCATGTGCAACCATGTTACTTGAAACCCCAGGCTCTGGCTTACCTGCTAGACTAATAGCTTCCCCTGTGCCCATTCAGGCGATTTGAGGTATAGCTCACATACCCCTTAATAATATAGATACAGTATCACTACTGCATTGTTTTATCCTTATATTATTATCAGTCCAATAGATCATGTTCATGGAAGCTGGACTCACAAAGGTGTTGTCATGTACAGTTACAGTAGCATGTAAGTCAGTTTCTCCTGTTTTACATAAGCATATACAGTACAGGCTATGGATTTGTCCTCAATACCTCTTAAAGAATAGGGCTAGGCTTTGCAATCCATGAAGGAGACTTGGTGTTCACTAACTTGATAGCTCACAACATTCCACTTTTAGATGATGGTCCCTATCAGGCAGCATATACTGTATTAACCAATTGCTTGGAGCATGGTTTTTTAAAGAGAGCAGCAGCCCCTATGCTTCATTAATTGATCTGGTTTAAAAAGAGGGGAAAGAAGCCTGTGTCTGTGTATACAATATCAACAGTTAAAAAGTAAGAGAAAAAGGATATGTTTCTACTACTATTTATGGAGGAATTTATGGATACACTGGTTTTCTCCTCTGGATCTGGCCAGTGGGTACAACAAGGTCCCAGTCGCAGAGTAAGACAGGCTGTTCAGGTTGTTTGAGCAAAACTGGATACTCTTTGGTCTCTGTAATGTTCCTGAGCACTTTCTAGAGACTAATGCAAGGGATATTTGCTTTTCTATCTGGAGAATATTGTGAATATTGTGAATATTTTTCTTTCATAACAGAACAAGAGGTTGAAAGAGGTTCTGGGCTCGCTTCATCAAGGTGGTTTAAAGCTTTAAAAAATGGCTTTTTTCCAGTGACATGTGTGATGTTGTGGTCAACGTCTTGCAGTTGTGGCTCTGGGTCCAGATAAGATCAGTGTAGTACAAAACTGGCCATCCTTCACTACTATCTCAGAGCTGCAATCCTTTTTTGGGTTTGCCAGCTATTATTGTTTTGTGGAGGGTTTTGTCAGCTGTGAAAGTTTCAACGAACTGAAAATCAAGCTTACCATAGTGCTTCTCCCTGCCTTTCAATCTAGAGGTGGGGCCGAGTCATGGTAGCCTTGGGGTGGTTCTCTATCATGACCAATAACTTAAAGTAAGACCAATAGTCTATGCCAGCCAATGTCTGAGGCCCAATGAATACAATATGTTCATGTAGTAATTGACTTTACTTGTCTCATTTTTTTATTTATTTTTGTTTTAGTTGAGAATACAGCTCAACTAATTCTCTACAAATTTTCATCCTGTGTCATGATGATGAGAACCTAAAGTGCAGTGGCTGGTTCATCTATGTGGCTTATCTTTTGGATGTGTGCCATTTTTGCTATCATTGGATTTGCTCCTTTGCACTGTTACATGTGGATCTGTGTGGGTTCTTTTGTTGACTCCGTGACCTACTACCAGTTAGACTCAAATGTGAATATTATTCATTTCTTTTTTTCTTTCTTTCTTTTTTCTTTCTTTCTTTCTTTTAAATTTGTTTATTATTTGTGTGAGTAATACTGTTAATTTTGTCAGCTATTTTAAATTTTAGTCTTAGTCGCGAGATAAATGTCCCTGTTAGTTTTTATCATATTTAGTCACTTACTGTGAAACCTCGGTTTGCGAGTGTTCTGCAAGACGAGCAAAGATTTTTAATAAAATTTGACTTGGAAAACAAATAAGTCTTGGTTTACAAGTACCAAATATCATGTATCATGCATGCGCTTCTTGTTTTGACGCCGAGCGTCACGTGATTACAACTGAGCCAACGGTTATTCTCTCTCTTGCGCTGCGGAATTGTGGGTAATTGTCTCCCCTGCTGGGTCTTAGTGCGCGTCTCTTACTGGTATAATCAACATCCGTGCACGCGTGTACTGTTTACTATAACACTGTGACCATGCGTGTGTGTGTGTAAAACATATTTTATTTTGTGTCTGTATGCGTGTGTGTACAGCGTGCGTGATGAATAAAGCAAAAGCAAGTCTCATTAGAGAGGTTAAGAATTCATTTTCTCTCTCTGCTCAAGGCTACTCTTTGTGTCTGTGTGCGCGTGCGTCATTGGACACTGTGCCACACACACACAGACCCCTCCTACTTTCGCCTTTACAGACACACAGGCACACACACAACACACACGCACACTCTTTCTCTCTGCCTACACAGAAACACTGCTCTGTCGCGATTCTTTTCAAAGGTAAAGTGCAGGTTAATTTGTTTTATTTTTACTTAATATTTTGTATTAATTATTTTTATGTATTTATTTTTTTGGGCTGTGGAATGAATAATTTGAGTTTTTTATAATTTCTTATGGGAAATTTTGATTTGGTTAACGAGTGTTTTGGAATATGAGCCCGCTTCCGGAACGAATTATGCTCGTAATCCAAGGTTCCACTGTATATCCTATTTTTGTTTCATCGAATTTTAGTCTTAAGTATTTTGGTCTAGTTTTAGTCAATGAAAATGTAACATTTTAGCAATAAGTTTATTATTAATAACCCTACAGTCAATCTAGTCTAGCCAAAACCATTTTTAAAGGTTTTTAAATAATATATCTTTTCATCTGATGTTTTCAGCTAGTTATATTTATTTTTAACCATTACAACTGCTGCATGTCCATATTTTTAACTACAAAACAATAGGAGCAGTATAGACAATACAGTGTCTTGAAACTTTTTGTTTTTTGCTAACCTATTAGCTTAATGTGTTTGGCAAAGGTTTAACTATAAAATAAAATTAAATACCTCACAACATTATTATGTTTACATGTAAAATTGGGTGATTTTTATGATATGCCTTAATGTGTTTCTTCAGGTTTTGGTATTTTTTCCAGCAATTGTGTGCCCTCACTGTTTCCCTCCGATATACTGTAACTACACATTGGCTTTTTTTCTTCGGGTTAATATGAAGAAAATGGGCTCACATATCGGTACTTCTCTTTCGCCCAAGTAAACTGCTGTGATGACGAAGAGTAAAAGATGACTGAGCTTGTAACATCCCGTCACTGTGAGCGCAAACTACTCTTTATATGCCGTATGCCGTGACCCGGGAAACACGGCTGCTCATGCCATAATGAATAAACACTGTAACGCAGTGGATTGTGATAAAAATTATACATTGACAAAAATAAAGATAGATGTTTTATTAGTTTTTATTTTTTTAAACCACATTTTAGTCACATTATATATTTTTCGTCATTATTTTTGGGGACATGATTGAGATTCTTGGTCATGATCGGCCCTCAGCCACTACTTATTCTTAGTTATTCATGTAGCTCTCCTTTCATAACAGACTTCCACCACTCATCTTTTACCCTAATCTACATTGGCCTTCATCCATTCATCCATCCATCCATCCATTCATCCATTCATCCATCCATCCACCCATCCCTCCATCTAATTGTTAGTTGTTTACGATATTATTATATAGGTTTTCCTGAAATTTTGTCAATATTTTTTTGTGATAGAATCAGATCTCTAGCTTCTTAATAAACAAACCCAAGGCCTGTTTAATTTATGTGTATCGGTTTGAGGTAAATATTTTCACGGTGCATTTCTCAGCATTGTTTTCATGTTTTTATTATAGGTATTTTGGCCTTCTTTTTTATTTTGATTGCCCTGCAGTGCTCAGTTTACTTGATGTTCTGTTTTTGCTTTGCTTTCACCATAAGTTTGTCTGTGATTTTGATTGTCTCTGCCTTATGATCCTGCATAATACTGCTCATTTCATTGGAATCATAAGCCAAAATCAGAATTAATAACATATTTTACCTATCTATTATTACAGTGAAATGATTAATATGATTCAGGCTATATATTTACTGAACCATCACTTTAAATTAATGCACAATATCAATTAAACATTCAGTAACAAGACTTTTTCAGTAATTGTTCTATAATATTTCAAAGCCATGCTCTAAAAATAGGCTGTTATATGACTATCCATCTACACTTTATTATCCTTTAAAGCAACGCTTTGATTTAATAAAAAAAAAATGTAGTTCTGTAAAACTAGTATTATTAAAATAATTCTTAAACACATTATTGCATAATTAAAAACAACAGTATTTTTTAGTAAATTTTGAATGAACAGAATTATTTTTAAATTGTTATGAAATATACTCCCAGTCTACAGAAATTAAATTGTTCCGGATTTCCTGTAAGGAAGCTGTCCACATGTAAAATCTCTTCGTCCCGAATGAATCCGAGCAGCCCACCAAATGCAATGCCTCAACTTTGCTAAGCATGAGTGGAACAACAGCTTGTACAATAATAATGTCTTGTGAGCTACCCAGTGGGCATGCAGTTTAGTCCACAGGTCACCTGTAGAAGGTCTTTCAAACTTTCAAAACATTTTTAGTCATTCTCAATAGGTCTCTAGTTCTGAAGCTGTTCTGCAGTCCTACCTGTGCCAACTGGATATGAACACTGTATGTATGCTTGTGTATCCTACAATAAAGTCCCAGACACTCAATATAAAGTTAATGGTGGATCATAAAATTTTATGATGTTTTGTGTCTTTAGATTAGGGACACAAAGATTAGGGGCCCTTGTAAAGTTTAATGGTATCACAAATTCTGACATGTGTCAAGATATTTTCATCCAAAACCTGGTTGTCCAAGCCAGGAGATTAAGATTTTTGTGTACGTCCTTCTCGTCTCCATCATCCAAGCAAACAAAATTAACCGTACATCTAAAGCAGCAATAAAATTGTATGCGGCAAAAAAAATGTTGCTGATAATTTATAAAACAACGAGTTTATAATAAGCTGCTTGTCAAAAGATTTGACCACCCTGTATTAATATTTTTCGTTAATCATTTTAAAAGAATTGAGTAAGGTCAGGTAGAAGGAAATTGAGTCTTAAGATATTTGTGGATATGAATCATTGTAATCAATGACTGTATACTGTATAGTAAATGTGTCTAATCATACACAGTATCTTACAGATTTCCAGTATCCATGCGTCAGGCAGTGATAATAATTTCAATTGTAATACAAATCTATTGTACTGATTTATAGACTTATAGACTAGAAACTGAGCGTGGACAAAGATTAAAATCCTTCGAAAAATAGTTTGTGTGAGTGATGGAATCTTTATTTTTTCTTTTTAAAGCCAATTAATGGGAAATGTAATTCCAAAATGGTTGTGTATGTTGTCTTTGAGCTCGAAACATCACTTATTAAAATTTGTAATTAACTTTGATATGTTAACATTTTTATGAAGGATGCTAATAATGTTAGTGCTAATGCTGGACTCATATCACAGTATAAAATGCATTTAGATTAGACATAATTCCTATTTAAAAAAGGGACCCTTTAATTTCAAGGTGAGCATCAACACTGCATTGTGACTAATAAGGACCTATAGTCTAATAGCCAAGTGGAGGTCTATAATTTCCATTTCATTGAAGCTTGCGCTTGAGACTCTCTTTGAAGCATGATTAGCAGTTTAATCCTTTAGACAACACAATCCTATCATCATTTGAATGACACAGTACATTCAGTTCACAGCCCTTTTCATGTTTATTGAACTGATGCCAACTCGGTCGCAAAAAATATAAAATAAAAGAAGACTGTCCTCTATCTGACTTTAGGGAGAAAGTATAAAACAAGCAGCACACTGCATTTCGAAATCATAGTCTGTTTGTACATGCGGCAGTGTTTCTCGCTGAGATCCAGGAGCACAGCTTCACATATAATTTCCATGCTGGTACAAAGCAGACTCAGTCTACAGAGCTTGTACTGCAGTGAGACATGCTTCTTAGGGAATCCCACTTTTTAGAGCACGACACTCGGCCGCTCTGGCAGCAGAGCAGAAACACAGGACCATGAGCAATTCTATGAAATCACTTTATTCTCAGTGTGTGGTGATTCCATTTTAGGGGGAGTGGTACAGTGTTAAATCAGTCTAAAATGGGCATGCAGTGGGGCTAACAGGTAAAGCGTTTAAAAGCACAGGAGACATACAGAAGTATCTTTAACAACCTTGCCTACAGCGCACACCATATGCATGCATACAATTTGCCAATGAAGAGAAAGAGAAGAAAAGGAGAGAGGGAGAAGAGGTGAGCAAGAGTTTCCTACAGTTACAAAAGAATGCACACAAAAAAGGGAAGGAACAGATTTTTCTTAAAAATACAACACCAGAAAGACAAGAACAGGAAGAGGTTACAGACATAAAAACCACAGTAAGAATCGTTTATCTTGTATCAGCACAGAGGACACAGATAAGGACAATGCAGAGAAACAACACACGTTTACATTCAAGTCACAAGAATGAAACAGCTCATAGATTTCTGTCAGGCAGTTTTTCGATGCTGTGAACATTTGAATGAAAAGGACTAGCTGAAAGGTGAGGACTAGTGTGAGCATGTGTATGAAAAGTGTGAGCATGTACAGTATATGAGTGTACGTGTGTATGTGTGTGTGTGTACTGTATGAATGGTTGATTGGGAATGGGGTGGGTGTGGGTGTGGGCATGCCTTGGGCAGCATTTTGAGAAATATCTGTTGGTCACAGATCACTTAAGGGGTATCTAAGGATTCAGCCCCTATGGTGTTATCAGAAACATACTGTTTAAAAAAAAAAATGTAAGAATTTAAAAATGAAAATTTAGTTACATTCTGGACAGGAGCTTACCTGCAGTGGAGACAAATATAGATAAACAAACTGTAAAAAATGAAGTAACAGAAGGACTCAAAGTAGAATTATAATGCTTGATAATGTGGTGCATTAGAGAATGGAAAAATAACTAAAAAATGTAAACCATTTTACAAGAACACATTCTGTCACAAACAAGCCCAATCTTTGGTTTAAGAAAACATAGACGTGAAGGAGATGGGCAATGTAAATGAGCGATGTTCGATGGAGCTTTTCGGGCAGTGTTCCCACTGTATGTTACTAATCGTCTCACAGGACACAATGTCACAACCGACAAGGACTAAAGCTGAAGGCAGCTCATACACATATTTAAAAAAATGTTGTACTGTAGACCTCAGTCTTTTATGTTGTACTAATTCCTTGTGAACAAGAGAGTTTTCTATATGCAATTTCACATAATTAAGCAGTGTAACAGCTCACTAGTTTGGTTAAACTCGACTCTAAATTGTTAACACAGTAAAATCTTATATATTTGTTGCTCTCATTAGTACATGGCAGGACAGATAGCTATAGAGATTACTTTGTAGGCTTCAGTACGATGTGATCTCTATTATTGGAGCCACAGCACAGTAATAGCTGCATTTAAATTAGATGTAATTCTTCCTATCTAAATGCATCTATGCTTCAAGAGACACATATACTGTAAGTAAAAGAAAAATGGGAAATCAACATAGGCTAGATGGAATGTTCGGAATATTTGGAATGTTTGAAACACTCCAGTGGCAGCTGACAGCTAACTACATTTCCCTCGAAATGTCATGCACTACAAATTTGAACTGTGTGCAACTGATGATTTTACCTGAATATATAATAGTACACAGTTGTGATATAATGTAATACAAACATCATGAGTATTAAATATTTCTAATGTAAGCTTGGTTTTATACATTATACAAAGCCACTAAACTTTTTTTTAAGGTTGAAAGAAAGTGTCACAATACTTCAACATCGGTCATCCCTGATATCTGATTTCTCACCATCGAGAAACGCAGACCCATTGTTGTCCTTCTAATTAGTTACTACGAATACATCACCACAACAACACTGACAAACAACAACTTAAATATAGTTGCAAAGAATTTTACAAACACAGGCTGAGGCAACATTGAAAGAGCAAGGCTCAGAAAACCAAATGCAGTTTTAGGCCCATGCTGAAACTCACACTGACAAATAAAAAGAAATTCTCCACTCCCTACTTTCTTCTGCAAGATATAATTTTGCTTCATCTCAAGTCTTTAGTTTGACTGACACTAGTTAGACAACACAGCATCTGTACACTAACATTCTTGAAGTAATTATTAAGTTTTAAATACACAACGATGAAGATTGTCTGTTATTGCTGATCTGGGACAAGATTCCCGTAATTAACCAACGGACACAGGACATCTTCATTCAAAAACAAATATTGCACTGTTGTCACTGTCTGCTCACTTAAAGTGGACGCACAACTGAGTTATGCGTTGAAACAAATATGTAAACAACTAATCACTATGTTCATTATTATACAGTAATGACAATGAAGATTACATAAATGGTTAT
>JAOVVA010000010.1:6883773-6895045 GCA_028565275.1 Leiocassis micropogon
GGTGGGACAGAAGGGACAGTGGGTCAGAACAGTACAATGTTCAACACAGTGAGAGACTGCAGGATGTGGACCATGCAGATAATAAGTTTTGATTATCCCAACCATCCATTCATCACAGACACAGCCAGTGCTTGTTAACGTCCCTGGATGTGCACATTAGCAGCAGCTGTATGTGTTTCAGTGTAGGGCTCTACTGATGCTTGGACTGCATTAGCAGAACATCTAGTCTTTATAGGCTGCTGACTGTCTGTACCAAATCGCCTGCCATTTTCAGTTCTTAACGCAATGCTGTACAGTATATTGTACATGACAGAACATATTTTTTGGATAAACAGAAGATGCGTTTAATTTTTCACAGCTCACAATCAATGTATTTGATGTTAACACGCATAATGCAGCAAGCAGCATCAAACCTTTTAAACATAATTTTATCAACCGGTACTAATTAGCAACTTATTAAAAATAATTAAAAACAAGATCTTAACACCCTTTGACAATTTTACATCCAATAAGGATAATGGAAGCTGATGAGTGTGGCAAGAATGAACTATGAGGAAGAACATGCCTTTTATATCGGGCAGCATCTTCATTATGCATCAGTATAGAGATGGCTGAGGTTTCCCTCTGAGATCATCCTCAGGTACACCACAGCAGTGTATGGAAGAATGCCAGATGGCTCTCAGAATAACAGAACAATTTTGTTAAAATCCTTTCTGGGGATATTAGCCTATTTTAATACATTTGTTCATTTTCCAATCCTCATACACTAGATAACTCTACTCCCCTTTGGAGGGAGTGATAAGGACATGTCCATCCATGCTTGATATTAACTGAAACTGTAAATAGAAAGAACTGTGAGCTAAAATGTTTGAACGTTTGAAGCAATTTAATTCAAATTGTATAGTTGTTTATTGTCACAACATAGGATTTAGATACCTAATGAGCAAGCCAGAGACAAAACTAGCAAAGGAAAACAACACAAGGAAGAAGAGTTGAAATGGAACCCGTCATCTTCTTGGCAACACTGGACAGTTGTATTATAAATCATTACAGTATACAGTTACAGCAAACATGTCAGAGTAGATTTATTCAGGCAAGTCATATCAAACTTCAAGTGTTTCAACAGAGTTAGGACATATAGCTGAACTTGGTGATATACAGTAGCTGCATTTCAATGAGGTATGTGTTTATGATACAGTATCATAGCCATTGCCATTTTCTACAGTATAGCTGTACTGATTATTGTATTTTATTACAAATATATTACAATTATTGTAATTTATTAAATGTATAGCATATGAAGAGTTTTTTTTTCAATACAGCTATACTGTAGAAAATGCCTTGGTTAATATAGCACAGTATTGTGATGAATAACTGGATAAAAGACACCACTATGGTAATGATTTTCACTAGTTCCTAAAGGTGTCAACTCTGATTGGTTAAAATGTATTAATTAATTTTCTGTAAAAACATGCCTCTAATAGTAGCACCAAAAATGTGCTCTTTATTGTTTCTACTGTATAATAATGGCAAACAGAGATTTTATACGTGGACACTCCACATAAACAGAAGCATATTTTTATAAAGGGTGTTCAGTGTCAGCAGATGTCAGTGATGTCCATTTTATGGACATGGGAAACTCTTTTGGGCAGAGGACTTGGTGGTTTCTTGGTAAAATGATAAGCTGTGTGTTTTTTGTTTTTTTTTTCAGAATAAAAAATAATTGATAATGGGAAATATTTTGTTTCATTGATATTCCTCAAGAATGAATATAAGTATAAAACAAGGCTAAGGCTAAGCGTAATAGTTTTCCTCTTTGACGTCATTGTCATGGCAATGTTGACAGCCAGTAAGCGTATGGTGTTTTATGCCACAGAGTTTAAGGGTTCAAAACAGACACCCATTCAAAATTAACGAGTTAGCTAATGGCTAACTTCATGATCTGTCCACTTGTGTCAGTGTACATTACATCCAATGTGTGGTGAGGATGTCATGAGTCAAATGTGCAAAGAACAGGTCAGTGTATTTTTGCTATTTTAACTACGTCTCAGCGAGATGAAAAACTCCCAATTTTTTTGAATGTTCCAAGTGCACAGCAGATGATGTGACAAGATTCAACCAATGAGCTTCACTCTTTATGTGCTCCCCGATCAGGTGGTAAAATTCTCTGTTTTCTTCATGCTTGAAAGATGGCGTGCGCTTGTCCACAAATAATGGCTGACATTTTCCACGTGTTTTTAGACATGATATGCCCCTTAGGGTAGTATGTAGCTTTTACTTCAAAATCATTTTAATATTACAGTGTCTTGTGTTGTGCTTTAAGGTCAGTTTGTTTAATCAGTTCAATCATTATTTAGGCATGAAAATAAATATACTTTGCTTATTTAGTTTGTTTATGCATAAAAATCACTTGAAACACACAATAAATATATTTGAATGTTAAAAGTTAGAGCTTTACTGTAGGTTCACAAGCAACATTTTGCAGGCAAAAATGCTGTTTCTCATGCACATGAATGTATTCCGTTTTAAAGGTAGAGTTGCTTTAGTTTAAACACCCGATTGCAGCCAAACAGCAGCAGTTTTTCCACTTGGTTTCAATGTATTTTTTCTCAGACTGCCTTAAATGTGATTGTATATTGCTTGTAAATTATAAACGAGTTATAACCACTCTTCCAGGACATTTAACCTTAAATAGAAATCAGATTCTGACCTTTAAATATTAAATTTGAGAAGGCCCATTATAGAGCAAATGTAATAAATGTCATTCTTTAATTGTTAAGATACTTATGGTTTTGGGAAACTGATGTGGTCTAACTGAAAAAAAAAAAAAACACTTTAAGAAATGCTTTTAGTGGACAATACAGTTACAAGAAAGTATGTTTATGAGGATTGATATATTGTTTTATACTAGCCAGACTAGTGTGCTGGACAAATATTGAAAATCATTGGGCAATTAGTGAATATGAGGACATTTATAAAAGAAATAAATATACAGTATTCAAAATTTTTTGTATTAAGTCTGCTTTTGGAGCAGTTTGACACAAATACTAGCATCCTCAAATCCTGAGTGACACTATATTAGGTTGTTTTTTTACGTTATTGGATTTTTGTAATGAGTACTGTGCTAAATGCCAATAGCAACCTTAGGGACTGAACTGCCAATATTCTATGGAGCATATTGCCTGGGGTCAGAATTTTGCCTGAGGACAGTCATCAGATGAAGTGTTGCTTGGATAATCTTGCATCATAGAGTTTGAGTATATATGATGAGCAAAAAAATGTTACCATTTTCTATTTTGCACTTGTCTAAGCTTCATCAAGCAACTGGTTAATGAGGAAAATCCCTTCATACACATAAACCAAAACTAAAGTGTGTGTGTGTGTGTGTGTGTGTGTGTGTGTGTGTGCGTGTGTGTGTGTGTGTGTGTGTGTGCCATTTGCAGTCTCTGTGCTTACTTGCATTACTGACGATTACATTCGCACTGGAGTTTTCTCCTGTCTGAGCTCCTACGTGTTTCATTATCTGTTTTTAATTAAGACTGTTTTCTCCTGCATCGCTATCTCTCCACCGTGCAGTGCTGCTAATCTGAGCTCTTAAGGCTAATTAGCTCAAGTGATCGTGACAGAGTTGCCATGCCGCCAAATGAGACAGCTGTGTCCCAGAAGTCTTTGCGACACTGCAGCGGAGATCTGTGCTGCCAACTGTGCAGGAACTCAGCAAGTGGTTCAGCCAGGCACAGTGAGATCACCCTGTGATCTGTTTAGAGCAAGCCGCTAGCTGGCTTAAACCTAAAAAAGCTGGGATTGCTTTGGTAACTGTACCGCATTTTAACATAGATGGTTAACTGACAGATGCTTCATCTTGGTTTTTAAATGTGTTCAGAGAAATGAATTTGTGTGTGAGGTCTTACTGATAGACATTTTGATGATTTTTAAGGCATGGAGGAGCTAAAATTCCCTTGGAGAACTTTAATGTATGCTGAACAAGTGACAGGCACGGATTATTACATCATAAAAAAAAAAAAACAATTTAATATGCAAATGCAGGCAATGCAGCAGAGATTTGCCAATTTTGCATATTCACAGATATGAGGTACCTGATGAAACTCTATTAGGTAGATGCTGTACATATTATAGTTAATTAGCATCAAGACATACTGTATACCTGGACTTGGTAATATGCAGAAGATGCATTTTAATGCAATTAAACATTTTTATCACATCATACAGGACATCTGGCACTGTACTATAAAACTCCTGAAACTGAAAAAAACTGCAGACGCTGTATGTTTTATAGGATTACAGAGATAATACTATGTCTTATGTTGCATGTCTGTGACTGTATTAATGTGATCAACAGCTGGAAAAGAGACACCACTGCACTACTATAGATGATTTGTTTGTCTATAGGGACAGTACAACTGCAAGAACAGAAATATTGTTTTGCACTAGATGACAGCTGAGTAATTTCGTACTGGTTATATAGTGGTAGATCAGTGGGGTAAGGCTCTAAGTTACTGATCAGAGAGTCAGTGGTTTAAGCCAGTGTGCTCCAGCGATGCTGTATCTCGGCCGACCCTGCAGTATGTGATATTTCCTAACACTTATTTTATGTGAAAACACAATGTAGAGAAATTCATTATTAATTTCAGCCATCTTAAGTAATGGCTTTATCCTGGTCAGGGTGGAAGTGGGTGTGAAGCCTGCATCACAGAAGCAAAACGGGAGAATCCATCCCAGTCCATCTTAGGGAACACAATTTTATTATTAAATATTGTTTAAACAACTCATAGCCAGGGAACAACTCAGAAAAGCCTCTTTCATGCTTAAATTTCTCAGCAATTTGTTTTCTTTACCTGTTTTAAATGGTGTTAAGCGAAACCGGACTTTTATTTTCATCTAATTAATTGTTCATTACTACATGCCCCATTGTAATAGATTGTATACATTCAGTAACTGAATTTATTCTATACAAATTTAGCTGAAGCTTCAATCCTTGGAAGGTTTTCTCAATTCTGAATCTTAGTAACACTTATTGATCTGTGTGTGCATATTGTCAAACTTTAAGGATGTTCTTTACAGGATGATGCAGGTCCATCTATCAAGACTCTAATAGCTAGATGAGAGAAAAAAATGCTCCATTTTGAAAGAGCCCTGACTGTGACTTAAAATGGCCTGCATTATGTAAAAAGCTTCAATGCATGTGACAATGTGCGAGAGGATGAAAGTGAGAAAGTGATAGAACTGGTATGCTTGCATGTTCTTGAGACTGTGTGTGTGTGTGTGCCCTCCCAGTGTGAGAGTGTGGGTGGAGAAGAACAAACTGTGCCACTCTGTGTGAGCATGTGTAAGCGCAATAAAAAAAGTATACATTGATGAACACTTCTTCGCTTGCAATTGTGTCCATGCATTCCAAGACGATATGTGTCTGCAGGATTGTGTATCTTTATTTGTATGTGTGTGTGTGTGTGTGTGTGTGTGTGTGTGTGTGTGTGTGTGTGTGTGTGTGTGTGTATGTGTGTGTGCGTGAGTGTGTGTGATTGAAGGTTGTGGCTGTGCACTGAAGGACACTGAAAGGTGCAGTGGAATCCCTGAGGAGCTGAGACATGCATGTGGAGCTGCAGGAGAAGCTCAAGGACTCTGTGTTCTATCTTCCCCATCTGTCATTTAGTGACACCTGCTCATGGAGCAGAGCCTAGCGCCCCACCTTGCACTCCCACAGAGACATCAACCTCCCTCTTTGAAGAAAATAAACCACACTGTATCCAACAGCCTGCAGCACACCCATAGTTTCACACAATCATAGTTGAGCTATCCTTTCTACTCTTGATATCGCATCTTGGTTATAAATCTGCTGAAAATTGGATGCAATATGGAAGGTCAAACCGGTCGCAGCTTTTCTTAAGACCTCATCCGTAGGAAATTTATGTCTATCTGTCATTTTTTTTACTTGCCATTTTCATTCAAATGTGGCACTACAGCCATCTTTCTTTCTTTTTTGCCACATTTAGCCCATCCCTTATACTGTACTTACTGTATTTCCAGTTCTTGTTGGTCATGCGTGAGCACAATATACTAACCCACAAGATGCTACAGCTATCACATCATACCTGAAGGGTGATGAGCATCCTCAAAGGAGAGCCCTAATCATCCAATTTATGTATAAAGCTAACATATGCTTAATATTGATTAGTTTTGACCAACAGCTGATGGCTGCAACCAATCTTTCCATGTGGCAGATGTCTATAGTGTCAAGCAGGCCATAAAAAAAACACATCTTCCAAAATAAAATTTGCATATTTACGGATATGCACTGGAATAGTCTAGCGAATTTAGGTTCTAGGACATCCATAAGCCATTGGTTTATTGGGTTTCATTAAATGGTACAAAGTATACCATTTCCAACACTAACAGAACATTCCAAGAATGTTTTCTTGCTACTCCAGAAAAAGTTTTAACATACGTACATGTGGACATCCCTGGACATGTATATTGGTACATGTCCTTTTGCTGTCATAATTATAGTCAATTCATATACAGTGAAACCTCGGATTGCAAGTAACGCGGTTTGCGAGTGTTCCGCACGACAAGCAAAGATTTTTTATAAATTTTGACTTGAAAAATGAGCAAGTCTTGGTTTACGAGTACCGAGTATAATGTATCATGCATGCGCTTCTTGTTTTGATGCCGAGCGTCACGTGATCACAACTGAGCCAACGGTTTTTCTCTCTCTTGCGCTGCGGAACTGTGGGTAATCGTCTCTGTTTACTATAACACTGTGACCACACATGTGCGCGTAAAACATCTTTTATTTTGTATCTGTAAGCACGTGTGTACAGCGCGTGTGTACTGTTTCTTATAACGTGTAAAGCAAAAGAAAGTCTCATTAGAAGGTTAAAAATCCATTTTCTCCCTTAGCCTCTCATTATGTGTGTGCGCGTGCATAATTTGACCCCGTGCCAGTTCACACTCTCTCTCTTTCTCTCTCTCTCTCTCTCTCTCTCTCTCTCGCCTTTAGTGTGTGTGTGTGTGTGTGTGTGTGTGTGTGTGTGAGGCACCCCCTCTCTGCCTCACACACACACAAAGATACACACACATCGCTCTGTCGCGATTCTATTCAAAAGTAAAGTGCATGTTAATTTGTTTGTTTTACTTTGTTTACAGCAGTGATTCCGTTAGTATGCGCTCACAGGAGTGTCATTAGCGATGTTTCTTGCTAATTTTTCCAACAAAATAGTCTTTCCGTTAATGTCTGTGTATGTGTGTGTGTTTGTGTGAAATTCAAATAAGAGAGGAGAAAGCTTCATTGTGTAAGATGAGAGGGGGGAGACGGGAGGGGCTGAAAGTAAGAGCCTCCTCTTACTTTAGCTTCACACACATACACAAACACACACACACACACACATACACACACAGCGCCTGCGCGCATAAATGGAAACACTGAAAAAAAAAGAAAAGAAAAAATCTGTCGGGATTTATTTTTACTTTTTTTTAAAGATAAAGTGCAGGTTAATTTGTTTTATTTTTACTTTATATTTTTTATTCATTATTTTTATGTATTTATTTTTTTTGGCTGTGGAACGAATAATTTGAGTTTCCATTATTTCTTATGGGGAAATTACATTTGGTTTACGAGTGTTTTGGAAACAGATTATGCTCGTAATCCAAGGCTCCACTGTATATATATAATTAACATTAATAAGATGCCCCAGGGATGAGGGATCAATTCCCGCCTTGGGTCTGTGTGCAGGTCATGTTTTCCCCGTGCTTGGTGGGGATAAACCGGTTTCCTCCCACATTTCAAAGAGATGTAGGTTAGGCTAATTGGCATTTCCAAATTACATAATATGTGAATGATAAGCTGCAGGCCCACTGCAACCCTGTATATGGTGAGTGAGGATGCCCCTTGTTAGATATGTTTGTTTTTTGTTACTCAGGAGAAACTTTGCAGGAACTATGAGGAGGAGAACCTATTACAGCACTGACTCTTGTAGGCCATGTATTTCAGGACAGATGATTAAGTCTTAAACAGCACCCTTAGCCTGTTAGGGATCCGTCAAATGAGGCAAAGTGAAAGAGATGACCAGCAGATAGTGCCTTAATGAGTATTTTATGTGACCACAGATACTAGACTACCTATATACTGTACTGCTTGTCTTATTGAATGTCTCTAGGGGATACTTGAATGAACTGGCAAAAGTGCCGTCATCAGAGATTTCTTTGTTATTATCATCCACAGCCAGAACACAAACTGCAGGTAATGTAGAACTGATGGCAGCGCCTGGGATTATTACATTTCTCATGGTGTATATCATTTTACAGCTCCAACCTCATGCTACAGTATCTACTGGATAGTGATTGGGCCATTGTAGCCACTACAGAATTCCATTTAAATCACATTCATCTTATTATCTCTCACTCACTTTCACCTATTCTTCATATCTCTTATCCTGTACAGGGTTACAGGAAGTCTGGGGTATATCCCAGGGGACTTAGGGCATGATGCACGATTCCAACCTGGATTCCATTCCATCTTAGGGTGCCATTCCATCTTAGGGCACATAGGCACACATGCATACTCACTCACACGCTACAGACAATTAGCTACAGACAATTACTCTGCATACCTTTGAACTGTGTGAGGAATCTAGAGTACCCAGAGGAAACCCATCAAGCATGAGGAGAACATGCCAACTCCACCTCACAGACCCAAGGCAGAAATCAAACCCTTGACCTTGGATGTGCAAGGACACAGTGCCAACACACTATGCCACCCTGCCATGCATATATTATCATTTACTGTTTATTATTATAAATTAGAATATTAATGCTTTTAGTTGACTATATAACAAGTAATATTGAACGGTGAAAAAATAGATAAAGCTTTAAAAGATGTTTTTTTTCCAGTTAATTAATATTAATGCAAGATAAACATTCTCTTTTATTCTAAATGAAAGTAACGTAAAATTACTACCTCTGATTATTAATTACATGGTTTCATGCTTCAAATGTTGATAAAAAGTACAAAGGAAAAATGCAACTACCAAGAGTTGCCAAGTTTTTATAGTTTATATAATTTTTTTTTAAGAAGTCTGTGGTTTGTTTTAATCCTAAACATTCTGCTCTGCACATATAAAATGTATTTATTATTATTTATTTTTTTCTGCTTTTGAAACACCCTGAATTTTGAAGAGTGCTGTTCTTTCCTTTTTTTTTATTTGCAAGCACTAAAGCGCAGGAACTAACAGACATTATAGGAAGTAATCAGTCACACCACACTAGGCAAGTCAATTTCACTCGTACCTACTGCGTGATCCATTTTTTAAGCCATGTTGCATGCCTGCTGTTGGTTTCTGGCTCTAGAGATGAGGACGCATGAAAGCCATATGTGCAGAAAGTGAGACAGTCACGCCTAGGACAGAATGGTACACTTGGTTGGATACTAAAGATCGTGCAGAGCCTCGGGCAACACTAATAGCCCATCTACAGCAGAAATACCTGTATTTATTAAATGAAATGCAGAATCATTCATGCCCCTTGATTGGCATTCACTTCACCGGTTGTATTGTGTAAGTATTTTAAAGAACCAGTGTAGATGAAAGAGAATGGGATAAGAGTTATTGAGTCACCTGGCCATTTTCAGCCATTTTCAGCTGAAATATCCACATATTATGCTGTGTCTCTCTATGTGAAGATACACTCATCATTAGTGCTCAAATCGACATTTTCTGCATAAAGGAGTAAGAGCTCAGTGTAGAAACCCTTACAACCATGTGTATCATTTATCTGAAGTGACCTAAAGTATCGTGTTCTCTCCTTCAAAGAATCACAGTGCACATTTGGTCCTACTGTGGCTTATTTTACAGATCAAGCATGAAAACTATACTGTGGTCAGCTACAGTAAACCGCATGAAAAAATGTTGTTAAAGATTAGATTAGTTTAGATTAGAAAGGAAAGAAGCCAGAATAAATAATGCAAAATAGGGCGGTTAAGGGTTTGAATGCGCAGGTTCTCTCTTGCATGTGCTTGGTGTATGCACAGAATAAATGGTATTAAAAAAAAGAAAAACTTTCTGGACTATTTTAAGTAATATAATCTAAATCATTTGATACTTTCTAATGACAATATAATGAGATAAACCTTTTCATTTGCATACTGTGCACATGCTCCCATGCCCTTTATTATGTATTCACCTGGCAATCTTATTTCGCAGGGGTTATTCCAATGAAACTAATCTTTAATGGCTGTCTTAAACAGCTGCCTGCAATGTTGATTTTACCCAAGAAATGCTGATTAGCCATTAGGCTCAATTACAAATTACATAGTGCATGTTTAGATTGTCTGGTGCTGTAATTGTCTTTCTCTTTCTCACAATTAAGCCACAACAATGCCTATTATGTGATTTGCCTTTCTTTGAGCTGCCTTTATCATTTAATTCATGCTATCCTCCACTTTTTTTTTTTGATTTTGGCAAATCACCCTAAAGCCTTTAATCTTTTATCTTATTATTTAGTTAGTCAATATCTACAGTGAGATTATTAGAAATGTAAGGTTATGGTGTAATAGGTCAAAAATCTCTAAACTCCCAACTTGTGCAACAGAAAAGTGTTTGCCCTATTATGCGAAGATTGTGAGTTTCAATCCCAGTGATGCTACAACAATCCGTGTCCGGAAGCCCAAGAGAACAAAACCGGCCAGCTCTCAACAAGGGAGGGATTCACTCACAGCAACTCAAGCCAATTATATCCGTCTGTAAGCTCATGCATAGGGAAGAGTGTAGTTTCCTCTGTGTGTTTATTGTCATATGCACAAAAAAAAGAAACAGGCAGATACTCAATAAATTATTATTTTTTAATTACACAGCTGCAACTACCATGCTAATACCTTAAGACTTGTCATCTCCAGCTGGGTTTATTATGTAACTCAGTACAACTGTACTGTTTACCTCTACTTCAATGCTCAATTTGTGGAGAGAGGAGAACCTTTCAGAAGGACAACCATTTCTGGGGCAATCTACCAATCAGGCATATATGGTAGAGTGGCCAGAAGGAAGCCAATCCTTAGTAAAAGGCACATGGCAGCCCATCTGGTGTTTGCCAAAAGGCACCTGAAGGACTCTCAGACCATGAGAAACAAAATTCTCTGGTCTGATGAGAAAAAGATTGAACTGTTTGGTGTGTATGCCAGCCGTCATGTTTGGAGGAAACCAGGCACCGCTCATCACCAGGCCAATACCATCCCTACAGTGAAGCATGGTGGTGGCAGCATCAT
>JAOVVA010000010.1:6906506-6929036 GCA_028565275.1 Leiocassis micropogon
TCTGGGGCATCATCATAAAAACTGCGCTTTTCGCATCAACGACATTCGAACAAATCAATGTCAATAGCACAAAAACACAGGATAAATACGGCTTATTCCATGAAAGAGTTAACTCATCATGGAGGTCGCCAAGAAGGCCACCCGACAGAAACCTGTCGTCTAACTTTGAGCATTTGGGGGATTTTATTATTTTTTACATTTTCGAATCGAGGTGTAAGCGTTCGACCGCGCGTGTTACCACCTCTAATAACAACTGATACGCTCGCTCATCATAGAGGAACGCTCTGAAGTGATAGTTTCCATCTCCGCGGAAGCGAGAGAGAAAGTTTTCTCCGCCCCTTCACAAGAAGCGCCAGTGCGTGCTTGAGAAGTGGACAGTAAAGGTTCATGATCCGGCGAGAGAGCGAGAGAAAAGGAAGATTCTGTCTCGTGCGCTTCCGCCAGATATGCACGCGAGAAATGCGTCGCGGCTCGCGGTTTCGTTTTAAAGACGGCGAGCCAAGCTCAAGGGACTTTAATATGGAGAAAATCGCAATACTTACATGCTCCCTCAAGCCCGAGGATAGCGTGCTCTTCCCCAAACACTGACAACAGAAAGCGTGGAGATCGCCCTCAGCGAGTGCGGGAGCGAGCAGTTCAAAAAGATGGTCGGTGACGCCACATGGATCGGAGGAAACACGTGGGTCGGTCTGCAGCCCTCCCGACTGATTAGCAGTAGAAGCTTATTGTGGGAGCCTCCAATGACGGGGTGGAATTGGACACTACTAAATTATGGGAGAAATTCGGAAAAAGGGGGATAAATTTATAAAAAAGTGCTTGCACACACGCACACAACAATGCAGTCCTTGAAGACAAAAAGAGCTGAGGATGTTTCCGGGTTCATGCCTATTTATAACCTCCAGGGGCACCTAATCAAATGACGTCACCTGACCGAGGTTATATATGCCAAAATTTTTGGCTTGTTTGACACACATGCTTCAACAAGAGGTCGCGCGAAGAGCGTTCCCATAGCGTTTTCGCGCAGCATCGAGTGTAGCTTTTGAAAGGGAACAGTTTTATTCCTGTCAGCTAAGAACAGGCACTGAAACTAGGCAGTTAAAAAAAGACTAGAATGTCTTTATAAATTATCTGGAATGTACTGTATAGTGTTGGGTGTCTGCGCTAGCAAAAGTTGAGTGCTGTATGTTTCGGCAATCCAACTATTGATTCCATGCCTGACAATATTGACTATCTATGGGATAGTGTGCTGTTATTGATTTGGCTTAGCACTTAACAGGAATTTCCACTTTTTGTTGGTTACGTCATTTTTTCGTACTATTTTCTCTTGAATTACAACAACATTGTTTTCCGCTAATCACCGAAACCAGTAACATTTATTTGAACAAACACTTACTGCGTTTGTAATCATGGTAAGGGACCAGCTGGAGCCACAACTGACTGTTTTGGTTTAGCAATTTTGTCCTCAAATAACACAGAAACCTCAATTATAAAATGGCAATAGTGGTGGTTGTATCAGGTCAAAGACCTGAGGAGTATTCTTATTTTTCACTTTATGGTTTAGACATTTATTTCAAGGGCACTTCAAGTCTAGTGTTCAATTTTTACTGATAAGAAAATCTAACCACAATAATATTGCATAAATATTTGCTGATATAGAGAGGAAAAGAGAGTTATTCCTTTATCAAACAGACAGATAAACCCCTGTCAGTGATGTCTGTTTACATTATAATATAATTTATATATGAGAAAAACTGGCATCTTCAACTGAGGAAAAAGAGTACTCTCTGTTACTGACTAATTCCAATATGTTTAAACGAAGCATTTTATTAAACACTGAAAGTAGAAAATGTAAACATTCAAAGAGAGAGTTTCAAAGGATAGTTATTTAACTAAAAGTCAAAATCGTGAGAAAAGGGAAAAAAGCCTTAGCCTACAGTAATGGGTTGACCTATTTGTTTAGAAGGAGGTTCCTCTTTTAGGCCCTCTTTAGGGACGGTTTTAAAGTGATGGTAGATCAACAGAGGTCTTTCTAATCGCCCACATTCTTTGCGGAGGTACTGCGACTGAAAGCGTACAGCACCACAAAGACATTCACCTCACAAAAACCCCTCTATTATATGAGTCAGGAGGAGGTGGAGGTTTGCTTTTCCTCATCAAAGTAAGTTCCAAAGGTCATGCATGTGGAGGGATGTAGGAGTGAAACTTGATTCTTTAATTCTCTCAAGAACATTCATATATTCTATTAATATATACTACTAATAAATCTAATGCTAAGGCAGTGCATAGCATCTTGTAGATATGCTGATCATATATGCAGTACTACATACAGTATACAGTATAGTACATACCTATGGATCTGTAGTTTTTAATAGATCGCATAAAATAATAATATATATATTTTTTATAAAACGCACTGCTCCAGCAAGGCTTTGCCAATTTCATGTCCCATTAAATATGTCGCTAAAGAATAATAAATGTTTTGATTAGCCAGGGATCAAGTCAGCTCCTCCTTGATCCTATTATTGCCTTTTCTTTCTCCAGGATATTATCATTTTCACAAAGATGAAAAGGAATCTCCCCTCAACAGATGGCAAATGACGCAGCCTTCTCACAGTCATGGTGAAGGCCAGAGGCCAGGGCCAACACTGAGAGCCAACACTCCCCTCACTGCACCAAGGTGTGTACACATGGACATGCCGCCATTCCCTGCAAATGGGGATGCTGGAGGCAACATATAACCACTACACACGCCCAGCCAGTTGTCTTTCATTCGCTTGAATTGAGCCGAGAGAGTCCCATGGTGCACCATATGGAGAAGATGTATAATGTTGTGAAAGTTTGAGCTGCAGAAAGGCAAAAAAAAAAGTATGCACATTGGTTTAAATGCTCCCAAAAGGTGTGGTTGAGGTGTAAATATATCAAATATATAGTTTTTATAAAAAATAAAAAATAATTTTTATTTATTTATGTGTCTGTATTTGTGAGCAGATATGCACATTTTTTCAGTCATGCCAGTCACATGTAAATCAACTGAATATGGGCATCACACCCATCACTAGGTCTTTCCAAAACTGTTGGCACAAAGTTTGGAGCACATTCCTGTAATAACAGTAAGATTTCTGATCACTGGAACTAAGGAGTCCAAACCTGTTCCCGGATTACAATTGCCAGTGTGAGCAAAATGAGTTCTATAAAGACCTGGTTGGCCAACTTTAAAGTGAAAGACCTTGAATGGACTATACAGTGCCCTGACCTCAACCTAATTGAGATCTTTTTGAGATCAATTGGAAAGCTGACTGCTCACCAGATCTCCTCACCCAACATCAGTGTCTGATTTCACTAATGCTTTTGTGACTAAATGAACATAAATCCCCACAGAAACACCCCTAGATCTAGTGGAAAGCCTTCACAGATGAGTGGAGGTTATAAGAGCAAAGGAGGACTAAATCTGGAATGGGATGTTCAAAATGCACATCAACTAATCAATTGGTCAGATTAGTTTATGTGGATTTTACACATTGTGCAGTAGGCAGCACTGGATCCTCACAGTGGTTACTGTTCATGTTTCTGGGTTTTATATATTCCTTTTTATATCTATCCCAGAGGTTCTTCCATTTCTTCCCAATATCACTTGGAGACATCACTTTTTTGGTTTGCTGCACCTTATACTTCAATATGACTAACTTAGAAATGTTGTCTTCATTAGTAGACACTTTATAGCATCATTTAGTGGTAGCCTAAATAGGTGTTCCTGGGACGGTCCACTGTGACCCGCACCAGGGTAATTAAAAACCATACTGAATTGAACCATAAGATTTAACATTTAAAATTTTATTTGTAACATTTGTATTGTTTTGCCATGTAATGCAATACATATGTACAGCTGTAACTTAATAAATCATTGGATGTTTTTTGCTGCATATTAAAATGTGTATTGTATTATTTTAAAAGGAGAGATACCTATCCCTATTGGATAGAAGTAATGGATAATCTTAAACCTAAAATTAATTAACTGACTGACTACTTGCAATGTTTATTAATATTCCTCCTTAAAGGGCAATAAGAGAGCAATATCTGTGCAATGCAATTACTGGTCAGGTGCAAAAGCACAAATGCTGGAAAGTTATTGATGGTTACCTGTTGAGAGGAAAAGTGAATTCAAATTAACAAATGGCCACTTTCACAATGGGGAGGTGCCTTCATTACTTGTATGAAGGCTGTAAACCCATCTGTATGGAAATGAGAGAATGGAGGTGCAATAAACTGCATGACCTTGAGCTGCAGACAGTGCAGGCCTGCCATGATGCACACACACACACACACACACACACACATACACACACACACACCCTTACATATACATAATTAATCCGTCCTTCACATTCAAGGCATTCATCGAGTCAATCATGGCTATTCACTATAAAAGAATCGAATAACTAGCGTTATTTGAGAGCTCCTCTGATCTTTGTTGCCATAAATTCTGGATCCCGAAAGGAGACAATCAGAAGAAAAAAAACAGGACAGTACATGGAGCTGTACTAACATAAAGAGAGTAGCTCATACCTTCCCTTGCCTGCAGGATGCTGTGTCCTGCCAGAGAGATACAGACCTGACAGATCTGCATGCTTTCTAGGCAGCCATTTTGGACACAAGTCAAGGGAGTGTGATAGAACAGCCAAAAGAGCTCATTTCCGATGCCAGTTAGTGAAGCAGTTATCTCTAAAGGACATGGGGCACCAAACTGAGGGCCCAAATGGTGAAAGGGCACATTGTGGCTACCTAACTACTGATGTCATTAACCTATTTTTACCCCTTGAGATTCCTTTGTGTAATTGATACTTAAAATACTTCTTTAATTTGGTGAGCCTTCATTTAATATTATATATATTTGATGATAATATACCCTTTTTGTTTTGGTATAAAGATTGGAATGTACTTTATTATGATTTGATTAAGTCAGTCATCCCAGATACTGTAGTCAAGCCATCACTGAAATCAACCCTGAAGTCCACTTTCCATCACATCACCATCCCCATTGCAATAATTCACCAGCTCATGGCCTTGAAAATACTAATATTTTATGCCTGATGCCTATCACCACCACACCCTTTAAACAGAGTTGCAAAGTAATGCTCCATGTCTTTGGGTCTGAATTGGCATGCCTTCTCTTATATTGTGGTATGCTGCTTTTAATTACATCTCTGTTTTTGGCTTTGTGAATCTACGATTGCATCTGATATTCTGTTTGCTGTTTGCCTGCCCTATTGCACGATTCTGTTTGTGATTCTGCCTTGTGATTTGGATTTGTTTATCTGTGCTAGTTTCATTACAAAACACTACCCTGCATTTGCATGCATCTCAGCCTATCTTACCTGACAATAGGTCACATATCTAAACAATGTTGGAACAGTTTCTCCTAAATAAGATCTCAACTTATGAGAACAACTGTTTTATGCAACATATTGGCTAACTGGCAAACTTTGAGTTATGTTCTTTTTCAGTGGATCTTCTTATATTTTACATTTTACAACGATGCATATGCTGGAATATTAATTTAGTTGTAGCTGAGTTACCTTTATAAAGAATGACCCCAAAATGTAGTAGATAATCTTCAGATTAATCATGTCTTCTAATTTGAATAAAAGGAATTTGAGTTTAAAGTTGAATCCGCATACCACACAATGCGTGTCAAGATTAACTACATGAGAAGCAAGAGAGAATACAACAGTACCTTGGCATACAAATTTAATCCGTTCCGGAGGCGAGTCCTTAAGGCCAAAATTTCATATTGCAAAATGCATTTTCCCATAGTAAATAATGCAACTGCAGATAATCTGTTCCTGCCACCCAAAAATATTACCAATTTCCAATCCTATAATCATATTTAATGCCTATAAAACAATCAAAACATTTAGAAAAGACATGTAAATGAAGTAAAATATGAAATAAATAGACATTAAACCTCACGTAACCATAATTTATGATTCCTCTTGGCAGTGGCTGCTTTAAAGACGAAATTGAAAGTGACTCAAATCAACTGAATATGGGTCTATAATATTTGGCTAAAAGTATGTGGACACCTGAGCATCACACCCATCACTTGGTCTTTCCAAAACTGTTGGCACAAAGTTTGGAGCACATAATAACAGTAAGATTTCTGTTCGCTGGAACTAAGAGGCCGCAACCTAATTGATCATTTTTGAGATCAATTGGAAAGCTGACTTTCCAATTGTCCAAGTCTTCTCATCCAACATCAGTGCCTGATTTCACTAATGCGCTTGTGACTAAATGAAAATAAATCCCTACAGAAACACTCCTAAATCTAGTGGAAAGCCTTCACAGGTGAGTGGGGGTTATAACAGCAAAGGAGAACTAAATCTGGAATGATATGTTCAAAATGTATATCTTATAATCAATTGATCAGATTCGTTTACATGGATTTAACACATTGTGGAAAATCAAGCCTAGCTGAAAAAAATCACTAATGCACCAGTGTCTTCTTTATTAGAAAAAAGGACATTGTGACACAGCAAATTGTTTATGTCATATTAGCATATCAGTGCTATCAGGGATAATTCTAGATTAATAGGCAACAAAAATTAAGTTTATGTTTAAAACAAAGATAATTTTAGTACCTTTATTAAATGTTCGCTATTTGTTTCAAGATACAATGTGTAGCACAATACATTATATAGTAATTCAGGTAATGTTTATCTAGCAACACCCAGTTGTCAGGATGCAACGTACAAGCAGGCGCGACAGCAGGTAAGATGAATGTCGTTTATTAAACTACAACAAGGCAGAAAATCAAACACAGGTAAGTCAGGCTCGGAAACTAGAAACAGGCAAGGGTCGGTCGATGAGCAAACCATGTTAGAGGGTCTAGGTAGAAATCAGAAACCAGAAACGAAAATTGCATCAAACGTAATTAAACAGTCACGAAAACAAGGCTCAGTAACATGTGGATTAACTCACAAGAACCTCTCATTGGCTGAATTTTATTTATGCAACAGAGCACTTGGTTGCAGGTATGATGAGAACACCACTTAACATACAGTGCATGTTGCGAGTTGTAGTTTGCTTCCACCATGTTTGTATGTGAAGGCCGCCTTCTGATTCTGTAGCCGCTGCTGGTGTGACACCAGCACACTTGTACCAACACGTTAGTTAGCACGCTAGCTAAAAATCATCAGTTACCATAAAGTGTAGACAGATAAAGTATTTGACTTAAGCTTACTAACGTTATTATAGCAGGGATTTGCATAAAAACTAAAGCGTTATAACCCAAAAACAGATACCTCTGCTAAACAAGATGATTTGTTGTAAATTTAGTATTACATTATGTTTAAACCGATTACATTGGATTTCTCCCAAACTGTAAAGCACAATATCTCAAAACACCTCTGCGCCTAGACACATCCCATAATACTAAACTTATGAAATAATGTGTTCTGTCTGCATCTATTTTTATAAAAGAATTTCCCAAAATTAGGTCACACTTGCAGAAGTCTGCGTCTGTGCAACTGAAACAGTTCTGCAAAAACTTAAAAAAAAAAAAAAATGCTGTTCATTACACAGCAACTGCATCACTGTATGCACTGTACTGTATGTGTCTGTGTGTGTACTGTGACCTGTTCACAGGCAAGATGAACAGCAGCTTCATCTCAATAAACACTGTGTGAACTATCATTATCAAATGCAAGTGTGTTGCTGTATTGATTGCCCTCTAAAATGTTTTTGTTGCTATAAGGACAATCAATTCAAGCTTTACCCTTAAATGCAAAAGGTCAAGCAGATCTAAATAAAACTGCTGAAATTACTATGAAGAATAGTCTCATTATACAGAAATACCAAAATACGACCTACAAAGACAAATGGCTTAACTAGCTACCATATATTAGTTAATTTCATATTCAACGTCAGCACTAAGAAGTCTTAGCCATTGGAATATTGTGAATAAATATAGCTAGTTTTATCAATAGATTTTTACTCACCACTCTCCACTTACTGTTGTCTGTACAGCCTTTTTCTGTATACAGGGTTGTGGAGGCCTGGAGCCTATCCCAGAAGACTTAGGGCTGAAGTGGGGTACACCCTGGATGGAGTGCCAATCCAATCAGTGGATTATAAAAAAAAAAAATTCTTGCTTGAACCACTCACACTCAGCATCACACACAACACTTTACCTGCAGCCTCTGTGTATGTGAGAAGGGGCGGGGATTGCTGATACACCTGGGCTGGAACGCAATAATCACTCGCCATTCTCCTGTTGCCAGCGGCCTACAGGAGTAGATCATTTCAAAGCCTAAACTTACAATTGTTCTCTGTCTCTGAAGAGTCTGCAAACTCTAACTCGGTTTCACCAAGAAGGAAGCTGAATGCCTCGCACTCATGCGTGCGTCCCGCTGTCTCTGTCTGCCTTGCACCACCTGCTCTGTGATGCTCACCTCAATTGTTCAGCCCGCCTTGTCGCGAATTAGAGTGTACTGCCTACACTGGGCTACACTCTGTGGACCCACGCCATTCATCTATGCAACACCGAAAGCACTGTTCTGCTTCAGAACGTAATGCACCTAACACCACATACGTTTAACCTTTCTGCTGAACATTGTGCTCAATAAAGACTATTCGTGCTTGTCGAATCAGGTTTCCGTGTTTTCTCTCTGCTTGTCAATCCTGTTACACTGGTTGCGAATGCAAGCAAGTAGACCGGAACCAAGCCCACAAAGGTCTCCAGAGGAATATTTAGGCCATCTTGGACACCTCGAAACAAGCATTTAACAATAGTCGCTCTTGGAGCAACTTTCACAAGGTCTGCATTTGCACCTTCAGCATCGCATGGCTCGAGAGGGGCCCCTTCTCTGATCCACACAGAGATGCACAGCACCTGTTAACAAAGCTGATACTGCATGATGACCTAGAGGCATTCCTTCACATCTTCAAAATGTGGAGCAGGAAGGCTGTACTTGAGTAAAGCAGCCTTTTCCTTGCGCTGCTCATAGGTAATTTTTCTCTTTCCGATGAGGACATGAATAATTATGATCTGCTCAAGATGGAAATTCTCACGCGTTGTGGACTTTTCAGTACTCAATCTGTATTGGAGTTTCACAAGTGGGCGTACGACTTGCATGTTGAGAGCTCAGCTGGACTGCCTCAGCCAGGGTCGTCACACTAGCCCACCCCGTGCTGTTTCCATCCAATGCTCCATTGTGAAATCTAATGGCAGATACCTGTGTACAGGCGAGAGGTTCTGGAAGTGCACATGGTCAAGGACCACAGGAATAAACACAATCTCAAATCTGGTATTATCCCTGAACTTCCTGTGCATTTGTTCCTGCAAAGAGCAGGTACACCGTTAGTCCTTAAATATGTTAAAGAACTGCAATATAATAATAATAAAGTTGTCCCTAGCATGCCTATGACCAGCTTAACGACGTGAACTCCTGGTCAGTTATCGCGTGCTGCTGCTCCTCCCCAGCACAATCTGCAAATTCCTGGCCCTTTCACCATTCTGGAAAAAGTCGGGCTGGTGAATTACAGACTGCAACAGTTGGGTAAAAGAACTGAAATGTATCAGGTGAACTTGGCCATGGTGAACTTGTATCAGTGGATCAGTGGATCGAACCTACATCGAACCTATTTGACGCATCTCAGCTCTCGCCTCTCTTTCGTCTGTCGAGCAGGGCCAGGTGCTAATCCAGCAAGGAGAGGAACACAGAATCAGGAGTTGAGTGAACTAGTGGAGCAATTAAACAATGTGTTCTCCACAGAACCGGGGCTCATACATCTGGTACGCCACGACATCAAAATGGCGTCTGGTGCTATTGTTCATCAGCTCCTGTACCAAGACCTGAGTGCCCGCCGTCATGCCATAAAAGCAGAAGTCGAAAGCATGCTCCAGCATGGCATCATAGAGAAGTCACCAAGCCCCTGCTCAAGCCCAATCATGACAGGGCCCAAACCAGACGATACGATTCGTCTCAGTACAACTTCTGGTGGCTGAATGCCATCTCAACCTTTGAAGCGTTCCATCTTCCGCATGTAGATGATCTTGTGGATCGACTGAGGAAGGCCTGGTTCATCACCAACTTAGACCTACTGGCAGGTGCCCCTAATACTGGAAGCAAAGGAGAAAACTGCTTTAAGACAGACCAGGGCCATTGGCAGTACCAGGCTCTTCTCTTTAGTCTGCATGGTGCCCCATCTACGTTTCAGCGGCTCATGGACATTGTCCTGTAAAACCACTGTTCCTATGCCACTGCGTACTTAAATGACATAGACATCCACTATAGTAGCTGGGTGGATCATCTACACCACCTCAAACAGGTCCTCGGCGAGTTTGCAGCGCTAATGGCAAAACTCCGTAAGTGTCACCATGGGCTGCCCGAGTCCGAACATACGACCGAACCCATGAACAAAAAACAGATGGTGCATCAAAAGGGCATCCCAGAGCAGGTGTGCTGGACGTAGAAAGAATACCAGGCATTCAAACAACTAAAGGCCCATCTCACCAGTTTCCCAGTCCTCTGAAACCCTGACTGAGCTTGGAGCTGTCCTGTCTCAGGAGCTCGACAGTAAAGAACACTCGATCTTGAATGTAAGTAAAAAAAACTCTCTTATGCAGAACATAATTTTGCAACAATCGAGAGGGAGGCTCTTGCCATTAAGTGGGCAATAGAGAAGTTGAGATTATATCTAGAAGGGCTGCTCCTTACAAATTAAGCTCCTCTACAATGATGGGCAAAAGCTAAAAACACCAATCCCCAAATTACATGCTGGTTTCTCTCATGGCAAGATTTCTTGTTTTTCATTGTTCACAGGGTCACACCTCAACCTAGAAACGCAGATTGACTGTCAAGAATACACACCCTGTTCTTGCCGGCAGGTGCAACCTTGAAGTTTGGGGGGGGGGCTGCTACACCTGGGCCAGCATGAAAGAATTGCCAACATTTTCCCATCACCAGCGGCCTATAAAAATGCCAACGCTCAACTGGTGAGTAGATAATTTCAAATCCTTACACTTGTTCTCTGTGTCTCTCTGACTCTGCAAACTCTGACACAGTTTCGCCAAGAAGGAATCTGCATGCCTCGTGCTCACGCATGCGCCATGCTGTCTCTGCCTGCCTCGCGCCACCTACTCCATGAGGCTCACTTCGCCAGAGGACACTAACTACACTGAGCAATGCCCCGTAGACCCATGCCATTTACTTAGGCACCACCAAAACCACTGTTCTGCTTCAGAGTGTAATTCACCTTAGTCTGCATACGTTTAACCCTGTTGCTGAACGTTGTGCTGAAGACTGTTAGTTCTTGTGGAATCTGCTTCATGTGTTTTCTTTCCACTTGTCAAACCCATTACAATATATCTCTCTAAAGTTGGATGTAAATAGAAATTTCTGCTAATCGTATGCACTGATTTGTAGAAAAGCATACATAAGCATACATTCAACAAAGGGAAGGCTCTGTAGATATGATGTGGTGTGACAACCTTTATTCAGAGGCTTTATGTGAATGCAACATGATTATAGTGGGAAAACATACCTGAGAAGATTAAGAGTATCTAAAAAGCTGGCTGTGTCTAGCTGGACTGTTCTAACTAATTGTAATGCTATTTTCAGACCGATTGTTTTTTATCCTTTTTATAACTTTTTATGCTTTTGATAACTTTATTATGTTTATGCCATCACTTTAATTTAAAAAACTTGATGCTGGCTCCCCAGCACACTGCTGCATAGGA
This sequence comes from Leiocassis micropogon, assembly GCA_028565275.1. NCBI lineage: Eukaryota > Metazoa > Chordata > Actinopteri > Siluriformes > Bagridae > Leiocassis > Leiocassis micropogon. The sequence goes on from JAOVVA010000010.1 coordinate 6,918,244, forward strand.
TGGGTGAAGTGCATGTGTTTGTGTAGTATATTTTCACATTTTTAATTTCACTGCTCATTGGCTTTCACAGTCGTTTTATGCTCATTTTCTTTCTCTTTTTCTTGATCTCTCCCTCTCTTTTATCCCTATCTCCCTCTCTCTACCCTTTCCCTCTCTATCATCAGGATGTACAAACCGTTTTTCCCTTACAATCCGTATTTCACTCTTTATATAAAAGCGTCTTTCTTTTTGTCTGACTTACTGTCCAATATGCTGCGTCATTCTTTTCCAATAACACCAAGCCCTCAAGCTGCTCAGACTCACGTTTCAACTAAAAGCTGGACTGTTACAGGATTTGCTGCTCTTTTCTCATAATGGTGCTTTGATCGATTTTTATTGCTTCACTGGTCATAGTCATAACTCAATATCCACTACCAAGCCCCTCCCTTACTGAGGAGTTCACCACCTGGTATCACCGCATCCGCACATTGATTTCTGTCCCCCAGGGCGCACGCTGCAGGCACAGGCTTGCTTATGGATTGTCTTGTTGAACAGTTAAAAATCCTGCCTGCTCAGCATCAGTGACCAGTTCTTTCAATCAATAAGGTATCAGCTTTCACACAGCCTGGCAGTGTGATTTCTGATCCACAGGCTTTTGGGGCAGAACTAGATGTGCCCTGTTGCTGTAGTTCTGAAAGACAACATGAATAGCACGAATGCTTAATTTAGATGATGTTTATTAAAGTTACATTACAGCTATAAATGAGGACCTCTGTCATCCGAAATCATAGAGGTGTACATGCACCCACTTTTTTTTTCCTGACTCCACTGCAGCTCAGTTTGTTTTAATTCAGTTCCACTTGTGTGGATCTTCTAATTATATTTGATTAGTTTGTCCATGAGCAGTGACTCTCTGCTAATCTAGCCATGACCCAGTGAGGGTTTGAGAGCTCTGGTTGGCGTGATCATAAAGCAATGAAGCAATGGTGATTCAGCGCGCAGGCCATTGGTAATGAATCTGTCACTTCAGTGGCCATCACTTCACTGCAGCTCCACTTGACCCAGCATATGATCTTTAATGCTGACAGAATGTAGTGGATCCAGTAAAATGAAGAGGGAAAGACAGGACAAATTATTTAGGTCCCCTGGTGCAGGAAACCATTGAGAAATGCAGTGAGTAAATTTTGTTTACTTTTTTGTAAAGAACAAAAAAGTGTTGTTCTGCTTAAATGCATTTTCTGCAAGAGATGTGACCATTGTGCAAAATAAAGAGAATAGTTCTCATTTGGAGCGCATTGCAATGATGTTGTTTCTTACAGTGGCAGCAATGTGGTTAGGGATCCAAGTCAGTGATCAGAAATTTGTGAGTTTGAATCCCAGGAAACCTAGAGAGCCACTGCTAAGTCTGTAACAAAAATATCATTATATCCTTTCTCAACTGTGAAGTTTTAATTTTTTACACCCATACCACATTCTAAATATACTTTAGAGACTTTCGTGACTCACTACCTGTGTAGAGACCAAATGTTTCTGTAATGGACCACAGGATCTGTCATGCTCTGCTTCATCTAATATTAAAATCTTCATCCACCCTATGTTTAATAAATACAGAACAGCTTTTTAAAAGCAAATAAGAAGCTTGCATTTAAGCCAATTGGCAACATTCAATCCAACTTCTTAAATATCTACTGGAGGAAGGTTGTAAGAATTAAAATAAGGTTCTTGGAATTAGAATTAAAATCTGCTTTGGAAGATCCAGTGGAAATGTTCTGGGATTTCTCAAAAGGTAAGGGGTGCTTTAAAAAGGTTGCTAAAGCCTAAAAATATATAAATAATCAATTTAAGATTAACCAAAAAAATATTAATAATTAAGTTTCAATTCATATGCTTTAGACACAAGCTTATTATCTTCCCCATACAACGAGTTAATGCTACAAATGAGGCATAAAGTCCATATACTGTATTTATGGAAAGTCTGTCTAAACCACTGAAATTAGAGAGCTATTAAATGGACACAAACCCTCCGCACCGATGGACAGAGAATTTTTTAAACAGCAGCCTGCCATTCTGTTGTATACAAACATGCTACTGTGCAAATGATATGAAAAGACACCTTACTTCAGTGCTCTATTTTAGAGTTGAGCTGCATTATTATCAGACTTGTAGAGTTTCAATTGTGTCTGAAACGTTTTGCACACAAAGTTTTTTCATGAGTAAAAATTAGAGGGTTTTCAGCATCTGTCTATTCACCTGTCTGCATTTGGACTGCAGGTGCTTGTGCATGCGTCAGCATCATTAGCACTGTGGGTCTGCTATGCTTTTTCAATATCGCAGGGGTAGAAAAAAAGAAACAGTATGGACAAGACAAAGCCAGAGATGAGTGAGTGTTTGGAAGGTGTGTGTTTGTGTGTGTGTGTGTGTGTGTGTGTGTGCTGGTGGAAGTGGGAGTGGATGCGGGGGGGTTGGCTACTCTAGGAGTATATGCACTGCTGTCTCAGCAATCGATGAGTACACTTTACAGAATAAAGGGCACTGTAGGTCAGACAGAGAGCAAGATGTACAAGATAGATAATTTTTTTTTCAGCATACAATAGAAAATAAACATTTTGTTTTTTATATTAAGGGCAAGGTAAATGCAACTGTGTGAAAATGAATATTAGGATGGCTGACTTCTACTTTGCCTGTGATTCTGCAATCATGCGCTGGGGATTTTTTTCCTCATGAGTGTTAATGTGCCTCTTCGGTGGCGCCTCGGTGGAGTGAAGTGCAGATAGCGTCTCCACTGGCTGACCTTGGGCCTCTAAATCTCTTTCAGAGACAGACCCATTATTTCCCCTCAGCCCAGGTTTTATTATCTAATGCAGGTCGGGACTGCCCAGTGGCTGCTATATGGAAATTGCCTGTATGTTGATTTACTGGACTGGTCAGAAGGAGAGACAGTGAAAAGATGAACAAAGGCTCCTAGAAGCTTTTATATGACCATTTTTTTTTTTTGATGAATAAATGTTCGTTTTTACATTTTGTCGAATACACTTTTTTTTTTGTTTGTTTGTTTGTTTGTTCGTTTGAAGAGAACAGATAGCATACTTAAACATTAAAATAAAATAAAAAAATAGATAGTTCAATCTATCCAAGGGCACACATTTACTGTTTGTGAAATACAAGGTAGCATTGAAGGGCTAGGTGCTTGAGACCTTGGCACAGTTCTCAAGCCTTTTTAAAATTTTTTTCAACATTTATTTTACCCATTTTATTACCAGATCTGTATACTGAGACGGACTGACACCCTGTTATCCTCAGCAGTGGGTTAATGACATAGATCTTATTTCATCTCCCACCCTCACCCCCTACACGCACACTTTTTTTAGTCAACCGCCATGTGTTATAAAATCTACTATAAAAAAACAGCCTCTATTAAAGCTGATAGTAAATTCCATGGCAGTACAGTAGCCTTTTCCTTCAGATCAATGCTTAAACCTTTGGTAGTAAATGCCGAACAACTGATCAACTTTACGGTTTACCATTTTGATGTTTAGTGCTTGCCACACTGCATTCCTTTCCTTTTTTCCATATTCATTAAATTATAGACACCATAATTATGCATTCCAAATTTTTAAACAAGAACAGTAATCAATGCCTATTTGTATCTGTATTAAATGTATTCACTTTTCAATAAAATGCAAAACACTGCACATTTTCAGGAACTTAAAAATACATTCACAAACCCACTTACTTGTTCAGATGACCTTAGAACAAATTATTATTATTATTTTTATTGAATGGGGGAGGGCATCTTTAAAGTAAAGCCATGCTTATTTCAATTCCTTCTGCCCACACAAATCAAGCAGTGCGGTGAACCTCCAGGTTATATTCAATTTCTTTAAAATGGAGAACTTCATGAGTATCTGCATTTTACCTAAAAAAATTCTTGGTTCTTCTCTGAAGTATCCCCGTGTGAATATGTGCAACTGTTAGGCGCCCTCATGTCTGGAAAAACACGACTACGGGGAACTTACCTCCCAACGCTTGCTTCATAACAAAATTCATCTTGATGGCTTTTTATTCCTACTTCCTTCACAGTCAGATGTTACATTTACTTCAAACTTCTTATGTTGTCCCTTGTTGTTCACCAGATCTATGAAACACACACACATACACACACACGCACACACATGCACACACACATACACGCACAGAGCGAGAGAGGCTTTGTAAGGCGTGAGCTCCTTTAATGCCGTAGTTCTGTTTGAAACTTGACAGCAACCGAAATAAGAAAAAAAATATAAAGTTTTTTTTTTCTTTTGCCTTTGGGATTTTATTTCTGAATTCCCTTCATCTCTCTGTGAAGTAACTCTGCACTATTACATATTGACTTGCTCACACCAGATGACCTGTGAAGGTCATTAAAGGTCAATGCAGCAATTGCAGTTAAATATCAAGTGTGCACCATCATCATTTAGATTTAAATTGCTTATCCAACTTACAGGAATTGGGATCAGACAATGGCATGAAAGATGCTTGTTTGTCTGATTGCTCAGGATTTCGTGACACTGCAGCCTAAATGTCGACCCATAACATTTCCTACAAATGTGCATCCATATAAACAAGTTCTACTTTTTTTTTATGTATAAATGAACAATGCAAGTCCTTGGAGATCCCCAGGGCAGCACCCTAATCCCATTAACTGTGGTAAGCATGTTAACTTTTTTCTAATAAAGGGGGGAAATCGGCACCTGATTATAGCGCTTATATGCGCTCTAATGCATCTCTGAGCTATCTGTGTGTGTGTGTGTTCTATTGTCCTCTAAAACGCTTGCGTAGTGAAATGAAGATGCCCCCAGTTCTTTGGTGATGTCCCTGTACTTGATATGTGAGGGGAATCACTTCCCTGTTGGTCAATATTTCAGCACCACTGCCGTTGGAGAGCTCCGGTCCGTCCCACTCCAACGGGTAAAACACACACACACACACACACACACACACACACATGTCGAGAGGTCGTAATTACCTGTGTCCGGTGAATTCCGATCTCTCAGACACACGACGATCCTCCTCTAAGTGAAGTTCAGGTGCAGGAGCAGTGCAGGATCCTCAACTGCAAGTCCCTAGCATCTCCAGCTTCCGGGTAGAGGAAAGAAAGGACGTCCTTGCATTCACAGGCAGTGAGTGTGATGTGAGTGTGAGAGTGAGTGTGTGTGTGTGTGTGTGTGTGTGTGTTTGGGAGAAGGGGAGCGCAGCTGCCGCAGATAGAGGGACTCACTGAAACGTCCCACACGCTATGAGAGAGAGAGAGAGAGAGAGAGAGTGCAATGATTAACACCGCCTAGTCTTGGGGCGCCCTTCCTCCCTACACTCCTCTCTTTTTCCATCCCTCCCTCCCTCCCTTCCTCACTCCATCCATCCCTCGCTCCCTCCCTCCCTCTCTCCCTCCGCGCACGCTCTCTCCGGAGCAGGACTGATAAGTGTGCACCTTCTTAAGGTCACCTCGGTGTCTCTCTGTATTACTGTTTCAGGAATCGAATTCAGTTTGTCAGTGTGCATGATTGTTTAGTTTGTGCAGGGCGACGTGGGCTGGTGCACAGATGTAGAGCCGGTTATGAGCGCGTGATGAGGCGCAGACGCGCGTTTTCACCTCGGCTTGTCCTTGGAGCGCGCTGAGGAGATTGGTCACGCGCGCGCTGCCTCGCGATAGCCGCATCCTGCCGCACTAAAGAGCCCACTATGCCTTAAACAGCACGCTGCTGACTGCAATATGCGGCTTTGGCAGGGATCCAGTGCGTGTGTCTATGTGTGTGTGTGTGTGTGTGTGTGTGTGTGTGTGCATATGCCTATCCCGGTTGCTTAGCAGGGCGCAAGCACTGATATTTCGTGCTTTTATTATTTTCCAAAGGGGTTCTGCTGAAAACTGCAGCATCCCTCTCCCGCTCTCTCTTCATAGATCATTATTACCATTGTGAATACTATTGATTATCTCCTTACAGTGGCACCTGGAAGTGGTTGCCATATATGAGGCAGCAAGTGAACGCTTCGTCCCTGAAGTTGATGTGATGGAAGCAGAAAAAATGGGCAAGTGTAAGAATTTAGGCGGGGCAAATCGTGATGGCTAGAGGACTCGGTCAGAGCAACTCCAAAACTGCAGGTGTCATGAGATGTTCCTAGGCTGCAGAGGTCAGGACTAGTGTTAAATACATTTTTTTTTAAATGTATTGACTCTGATCCGAAAGTACAGTGTTTTTACAAGTAACTGCTACAAGAACTCACAGAAAAAAAAAAGAAAAAAAAACTGTGTGGCCATCATGCTGGGATCTTCAACTCCACTTCTGGAGGCTCAGTATCCAGCACTCAATCCCTCAATCACTAAGAGACGGTAGGACCAGTCAAGCAGTCCTGGAGGAGCACTGGGAATGGAGTCCAGTGATAAGGGTGTGATAAATGCTCTAAGGTACTGTAAGTGGTCCATTTTTGACTTTTTAAGGAAGCATCAGTGTTTTGAATCTGGGTAGCTACAGGAAGCCAGTGGTTAGAGCAACTCCAAAACTGCAGCTTTTGTGGGATGTTCCCTTTCTCCACTGGTCAGGACCTTCGGAAAGTAATCCAAGTAAGGAAGACCTTTGAACCGTCGATAGGGTCATGGGCAGCAAGGGCTCACTGATGCAGGCGGGGAATGAAGGCTGGCCTGTGTAGATCAATTCAATAGATGAGCTACTGTAACTTAAATTGCTGAAAGAAAGTTAATGCTGGTTCTTATAGAAAGGTGTCAGAACGCACAGTGCATCACAGCATGGGGCTGTGTAGCTGAAGACTGGTCAGGATGCCCATGCTGACCCATGTACACCACCAAAAACACCTACAATAGGCATTTGGGCATCAGAACTGGACCAAAGAGCAATGAAAGAAGGTGGCCTGGTGTGATAAATCATTTTTGTGTGTGTGTGTGTGTGTGTGTGTGCCACTTACCTGGTAAAGAGATGGCACCAGGATGCACTATGGGAAGAAGCAAGCCAGTAGAGGCAGTGTGATGCCCCAAGGGCAAATGTTCTTTGGGTCCTGCCATTCATGTGGATGTTACTTTGACACGTACTACCTACTCAAACTTTGTTGCTGACCAAGTTTACGCCTTCATGGAAACGGTATTTCCTGATGGCAGTGACCTCTTTTAGCAGGATAATGCGCTTACCACAAGGCAAAGATGGTTCAAGAATGGTCTGAGAAGCACAACATCTAGTTTGAGGTGTTGACTTGGCTCCCAAGTTCTCTAGATCTTAATCCAATTGAGCATCTGTGGGATGTGCTGGAAAAACAAGTATGATCCACAGAGGTCCAACCTCGTAGCTTATAATACTTAAAGGATTTACTGCTAATGGCTTAGTACCAGATACCACAGCCTCAATGGGTCAGGGCTGCTTTTGGCAGCAAAAAGGGGACCTACACAATATTAGGCAGATGGTCATAATACTATGGCTGATTGGTGTGTGTGTGTGTGTGTGTGTGTGTGTGTGTGTGAGAGAGAGAGAGAGAGAGAGCATACTGATATGTACTTTCTGCTCATTTAATAAGGTACACAGAGTGCCTTATAAGTACACTTTAATGACTGTAGCCCATCTGTAACTATGCAGAACTGCTCAGGTCTGCTCAATGATTGTGTAAATAAAACTTTAAACAGGTTTTCCAGCCAGGGACCCCTTAATAAAATACACAAATCATCCACTGTTAATAGGCACACCTGTACTTCTGCTTATTCATGCAGTTATTAAATCAGCCAATCATGTTGCAGCAGCACAATGCACAAGTCATAAGCTTCAGTTAATGTTCACATCAAACACTAAAATAAGGGGAAAATGTAATTTCAGTGACTTTGAACAGGGCCTGATTGTTTGCTGCCAGATGGCCTGGATCAAGTATTTCTGAAAATGCTAAACTCCAGAGATTTTCACACACAGCATTTTCTAGAGTTTACACAGAATGTGCAAAAACAAAACCATTCAGAGAATAACAATTCTGTTGGTAGAAATACCTTATCAGTGCGAATAAGTGTGCAGAGAATTCAAATAACTGCTTTTTTTCATCTGTAATGTCTCAAAAAAATCATGCCACAATGCACAGCATTACCTTGAGGGAGGATTGACTATAACAGCATGGGACCACATCGGATTTCACTCCTGTCACCCAGGACAGGAATCTGAGTCTACAGTGGGTGCAGACTTATCATGGGCAGTTCAAGATTGAATACAGTAGCTTTACAGTACAGTCCCAGTTTGACTGAACCTTATACAAGCAGAAGACATCATGTTCTGACATCGTTCATAGGCCGCTTGTTTTACAACTATAATGCCCCGCAAAAAAAAAAAAAAGTAATTACTTTAGAATCATCAAATATTTGGCCTTCATCAAGCAAAGAAAGCTAAGGAGATTTGAAATTGGGTTAGGTTAACTGTAACTGTAAATTAAAAAAAACAGGAACTTTGACAGAGCTACACATACAGTGTTTTTAAGTTATAGTACACTGCTATAAGAACTCACAGAAATAAGCAAATGTGTGGCCATAATGCTGGGATCCTCAATTCCAGTTCTGGAGGCTCATTCTCCAGGACAGTTTGTAATTCACCACCACCTAAACACACCCACTGAACCTGGCAATTAACTCATTAGTTGAATCAGCTGTATTTGAGCAGAAGAATCACCAAACTATGCTGGACAATGGCCTTCCAGGACTTCAATTTTCTACAAATCATAAAGACTGGACTTGCAATGGAAAAGCAATGGAAAAAAGGTCATTTGGTCTGATGAGTATCGATTGACTCTATTCCAGAGTGATGGGTGTGTCAGGGTAATAAAAGGACAATGCACCCATCATGCATAGTGCCCACTGTACAAGCCTCTGGAGGCAGTGTGATGATGTGTGGTTGCTTCAGTTGATCAGGTGTAGGCTCAGCAATGTTGAAAAACGGATCGAGCTGACTATCAGCTGACTGTCCTGAATAACCAGGTTTCCAATCGATTGATTTTTTTCTTCCCTGATGTTAAGGACATACTCCATTCCTCAAATTGTTAAAAACTGCTGGGAGCATACATTATGCATATTTATTTATTTGTCATTGCTTTTTTTTCTTTCGGCCAGACACGGTATAGGAACCAGATAATACATTCAGTATAATACAAGTGATAATAGTGGGTGGAAATTTCCACCACTGTAATTAAACACAAACAAAATCACATACCTCCTAGTTATGCTTCATAGACCCCTGCTAGTGTTGGAACCCATGGAAAAACACTGCATCACAATAAGACATTAAGAAGAAATTATTTCTACAAATCTCATCACGTTAGTGACACTGATTAATGTGTAGTGCTGGTGTAAGTATATCTGAGTCAGCAGCATTGTTGGGGTTTGTAAACACTGTGTACTCTTACAGCCACTTTATTAGACACCTGCCTTGTAAACTTACCTTGTAGTTGTAAAAACAGAAACAGGTAGTGGCACCGTTTGTCTTAATCATCCTGTAGCTCTTTGTTAGTGTCAGTTTGAATTTACAGTACCACTGATGGCAAAGTCTGACCTGTCCATCAATATGATATGAAACCTTGGATTCATTCAAACAAGCAAGTTATTTCTGCTTGTATGATTTTTTGCCATTCTCACTCTCCAAAAGTTGTTTTCTTTCATATTATCACTGATCGCTGTTCACACCACTCTCCGTAAACCCTTGAGACTGTTGTATGAAAATCCCTGGAGAAAAGCCATCACTACAACCGGCATGCTTATTGCCAAACGTCATGCCACAGTCACTAAGGCAACTCATTTTGCTCAATTTAACTCTAACTAAAGCAAGAAATGCTGGGCTGCCTTATTTATATCACATACCACATTTAGTTAAGATAAGACATTACATTTACAGCATTTGGCAGATGTCCTAATACAAAGTGACTTTTATACATAAAGCCTTTGAGGTTTCCATCAATAAATATATCCTTACACTGGTGCACTATGTTACTCACTAGAAGTGCCATCAGTCAAACACTGTTGGGAAGTTTTAATTGAATTGAATTGAATGTTATTTTATTTCATTGATTGATTACTTGATTGATTGATTTACCCAATAGCTTAAGAAACAGGTATTAGCACATTATTTATAGATTTGCAGTGACTCAGCTGTATAGACACCTAAAGAAAGTTCCATTACCTAGCTGCAAGAATAAGAACAGTCTAAATTCATCTCAATCCCTGAGAGATGGCCACCAGTTTCATCCACCGCCATCTGTTTCTTAGATGTTCAGGTAAAACCTCCACCCATTAATCAATCAATCAATACTGTAAATTAATCAATCAAATGAAATCAAATTAGTCGGGCAATGCCGGAGGAGTTGAGGGAGCGTGGTGCAGTAAGAAGGGTGTGGTAAATGCTTTGAGGTAAGTGGGTGCTGGACCATTACTGACTTTACTGGATTTTTTTCTTTGTTCAAACTTTGTTGTACAAGTTTATTTTATGACTTCACTATTAAGTCAATACAAAGGAATTCTCATTTTCAACAATTAGCATTCCAGCAAAAAAAAAATATATATATATATATATATTTTATATATTAGCTGTTAGGTTTTACTGAGCTTGTTGGAGAAGAGTTCTTCTGGTAACTTTGTCACACTCACTCCTTTCTATTTTTATGCAAATCCCAGGAGCACACATTAGGTTTTTTTTTTCCGTCTGAAAACTGGTCTGTCTTGTATTATATATATTTTTTTACAGCCATGCATATATTCTCCTGTAATGTTATTTATTTATTAATTTTTAAGTTATATAAAAAAATCCTGAATATAT
>JAOVVA010000010.1:6934316-6945448 GCA_028565275.1 Leiocassis micropogon
TATATATAAATTAACAAAACACTTAAAACACCTGTTTAATGTGGAGCATACTGTATATCTAGCCCCTCAACACCTGGCTCTGCAGGCCCTCTGCTGGTGTGCTGTGGTGTCTGGCACCAGGACATTGGCTATGGATCCTTTAGGTACTGTGTTTTTGTTGGGTGGGGTATCCATGGATTGGACTTGTTTGTCTACCGCAACCATTGGTGCGTGATCGGAGTGGGATATGGGAAATTTGGAGGTTTTGTCAGTGACCTTGGTATCATTGCCAACATTGACATTTTTCATCGATTTGGGCTGCATTGAATTTTCTGTGGGATCTGACAAAACCGGCTGGCTATGTCTTCTTGAGTCACCCCTAATTTTGTGATATTAAATTGAATAATGTGGCTAAAGTTACCGCATCTGTAAATCAAACTTGCTTTAGGTGTCTGATGCACCATCATTCACTTCAGCCCTCTTCTTTCTTTTCCTGTCTGTATGTCAGTAAGTGAGTCATGACCTGCTACTTGATGCATCTCTTGCAACAGACTGTCTATTTCAGCCACCCTACCTCATCACAGCCAAATCTATTGGGAATACACCTTTCAGATTATGTAGTAATGAGTTAGTCACCATTGAATCTCACCTCACCTCAGACTACACTAATGTTTGTGTGAGAACTTTCCTTGTGGGAGCCTGATCTCTCACATGCTTTAAATACACTCTCGTTGCATGTAGCAGACTCTCATTATCACACACTTCCTGCTAGATCATAGGGCACAGTTCCACATTGGGAAACTGTATTCTCTGACATGGTCTTCTTGGGCATTAATTGAGTCTTTTTTTCCTCCCATAATGCACATTGTAGCAGTGGCTGAGCTCTCCATGCTTCAGGATTAATCTACTCTCACTTCTGCACCTCTGTCAAACCTTTCTCTCAGTTCTCTTTTTCATTATTTTGCAATCAAGTTTTATGCATTTGTAGAGACATGGAATTATTCATGGTGATTAACCTTGCCAAAGCTCTGTTAACTTTCCTTCTAGAAAACTGTCCTACATGTTGGATTTGGGATTACAATTGTCTGGCCTGTTTTCTTTCCCTCTTCCTGTTTTTAGACATTTTTCTTTGATAACACATTTTCAATGTTAAATAGATAACAATAATACGTGTTATAGTTAGACAGCAAGCTAGTACCAACATTTTTGCTGCCGCTTGACTAGCAATTTCTTCTTTCCAAATTCCTTTTTATTTGTATGTATGTATATATGTATGTATGTATGTACAGTGTTATGTACTGTCGAAATAACTTAAAAGCAACAGGAGTAGGAAGTTCAAGTCAGAAAAGAATAAGATGAGTCTAATGCATAAAGTCTTAGTTTATTACATGATTACAGTTCATAATAAGTTTTACAGTCATTTCATGGACATTGCATAACAAATGCAGTTAAACCCATAGTACGTATTTTTATAACCTAAGAATTTAGCTTCCTTTCCTATAGTTACTACTTGAATCTGCTGACAAAGCAGTTTATGTAAAGTAATTACCTAATTAAATCCAGAACAGATGCTCTGGGGAGTTTTGCTTTCCGCTAAAGTCAGCGATTTATTTCAGCTCTAGAAAGCATAACCTCTGCCTTCAAATTGCCAGAGAAAAGGCACAGACAGTTGTTCCCCACTTATAAAAAATGAAGAGCTTTTGCCAGCATGCATCTTCCCCAGGAGTGTTTATTTTTTTCCAAAACTGAGTAGGCATTGCTCTGGCTTGCAGTGATAACTCAGGGCAGGGTTGATACCTCTCCAGTCAACCACAATATACAGCAAAACTGTCTACAGGTGACAAGACTGAGACACTTTTTTTAATGCCAAGCTGTCTGCTTTGTGTGAGCCACTAAACCAAAAATAACCAGATGGCATTCAGGTACTGTAGAAGAGGAATCAAGGCATCACATTCATGGGTGAGAGGAGACCTTTATTCCCATACCACATGTTAAAATTCAGTATGGTGGTGTAAATTAGCCTGGTACTTTGCTGACCCAGTCTCAGAGGTGTTACATTAATTATCCCCTAATAGAAGTAAAATAGTAACAGTGGCATTGTTCATTTTATAAATGCCAGCAGGAGAAGAAACCTGCCTGTTACCTGAGCCTACTGAAAAAATATCAATTGTTATGCTACTGTATAGGTACATGTAAATCGTTTGATAGCAAAATGAGATAACTCCATTTTTTGTATTTTTAAGAAAAAATGTGCGTTTATGTTTTCAAATGAAACAATAAGTAATGCAAATCGACAAATAATAAACAAACTTTGTTTGTTTTCTTTGCATCACAAGGGGATTAAAAAGCACAAATGACAAAATATTATCTCACCATTGTTTTGGCTATATCAGTGCTAATCTTGTGTGATTGTGCAGTTGTGCAACTGTTGTATTTTAAGCATGCAATTTAGTTTTACAATTTTGTTAATTTTTAATAAACACCAATCAGCCATAACATTAAATCCATTAACATTCAAAGCAATTTTGGGTTCCCCTTGTGCCACCAGGGTGGCTCTGCCCCTCTGGGCATGGCTCCACAGGGCTTCTCTGTGTGTGCTGTAGTCTCTGGCACCAGGACATTTGGGAGATGTGGGATGGGGCCAGTCTGGTGTCTTTCTGTCATGGCCAGCCTTGGCTTTTGTTGCCAGTTTGAGCTGCTTTGGCTTTTCTGTGGGATTGAACCAGACAGGCTGGCCTTTAGTCCCTGTGGGCGTGATTGAAACCCAGCTGCAAATGGTCCTGTCACCAGGTTACTGGTATATGATTGATAACCATATGTAATTCAACTTTTTTATTACAAAAATTGTTTGAAGATCATAAGAAATGTTAAAACCAATACAAAATTTTCTGTTTACCAGGGTCAGTTTTACTTCAGTATCAGCAATGTATCGGGATAAATCTCTGTGGTGAAGAAGCTAAATGAAGAATGGAGCAGATAGAATATAGCAAATACAACAGCTTCCCCGAGCATGTGAATTACCTTGTGCACAAAGTACTTGTGTATTTGTTGAGTGTTGTATCATTTTTTGAGGGTTGTGGCTTTACATCTTTACTTAAACTTTGTTTGTATTATGGTAATATGAAACTTGGCTCCTAAATGCAACAAAACCAGTGTTAATGATACTGTAGCATGTACCAAGGAAAAGATCAGGAAGTGAACCAGAGAGTAACACTACAGTATCCCACACACTTTTGTTAAGTGTACAGCCATGGCAAAAGCCTCCAAGAACTGATTATGCAAGAATGGGCTGTCATGGATGTGGCCAAGAAGTTGATTGACAGCATGCCAGGCCAAATTGCAGAGGTCTTGAAAAAGAATGGTCAACACTGCAAATATTGACTCCTTGTATAAATTTCATGTAATTTTCAATTAAAGCCTTTGACACGTTTAATTAATTTGTAGTATTTAGTTCACTCATAGCAGCTATTCTATGAAGTCTGTAGTTCCACTTTACTGATGACCAGTGTTGGGGGACGTTACTTTTTAAAGTATCTAATAACATTACAAAATTACTGTCATTAAAAAGTAATCAGTTACATTACAGCGTTACTTTCTGATAAAAATACCTAGTTAAACTACTTTTCCATTGCAGAAAATGAAAACTCCTTTGTGATTCCTCATGCATGTTGTTTTAGTCAAGACCTTTATAATTATTCTACCATCATCACTCAGCGAAGTTTGGCCCATAATCTGTTAACTACAAATACCCCTATCTCACCTACGCGGTTTTGTGCGGTGGCCGTAAGTACGGTTCATCATGATTCACCACGAGTTTTGGCGCTGTGATTAGGTTTCCATCTTTCCGCGCGTCGGTCCTCACATAGTCAAACCGAATAGGTGAGATAGGGGTATAACAGCAGGAATAACAGAGGGGGGCGGGTTATCGGGGAAGGGCTTGTAGGACGACTTTCACACACACACACACACACAATAATCACCTCTGTCTGGCTCACGGATTACATAAATTGAATGAATAACGGATTACATTTTTGAAAATATAACTAAATAACTGAGTACTTAAACTTAAACCTAACGCGTTAGATTACTCGTTACATCAAAAAAAAGAAAGTAATCCAAATACCCTAACGCGTTACACACAACACTGTTGATGACATAACAGAAACAAGTGATGTGATTGGCTTTCAGGAAGCATCAACTTTTGTTCTAAAATGTGGTCACTTCCTGTCATGGTTTGCCTTTACATACAGTATATTTCAAAGCTAGAAGAAGTTTTCAAATTAAAAGTTGTGGTATAGACAACTTTATGTGCCAGAGAAAAATAATGTTGTAAAATCAGTTTAAAAAGGAGAGAGAAATGGCAGTTATCGCATAGTGCTGTCAGACAAGATTATGAATTAACCTGAAGTAAGCTGTTTGCTTAGCTTATCCTTCCAACTCTGGACATGTTTTGGGTAATCTGTACAGAAAACTAAGAATTACCCAACATATTGATATCATTTTTATTTATTTAACAACTCAAAAAAGTGAACTGCATGTATGATAAAAAAAAATAGGTAACATTCTGCACAAATATTAGGATTTAAGCACCTCAATTTTCTATCACATGGCCAAGTTAAACGTGCACAATAAACGGCTACGAAACAAAATAGTAGAACAATAATAGTGCTGGAGCAAGATATTCTGGATTAAGTGCTTCTTTATATCTATGTATATTTCAAAGCTGTAGATAACTCAGTATGGAAGCTATGTTATACATTACAACTCAGACTATTCATAGTTTTTATTAGCTACCTAACCTGCTTTATTAGCTAGCTAACTAGCTTCGGTCCGTAAGCAGCGTAATGCAAAATGCTCAAGAGAAATCAGGCAACTACAGAGATGTGAACTATCCACTGAATGTGACACCCAGAAAATCAAGTTAAGTAGCCGTGTAAAACAATTCTGAGTATAAGTTATATTCCCCATGTACATACTTGTGACTATTATGCAGTCCATGATGTAGGTCACATCATGGACAAGCTAGACACAGCTCTATGTGACATTAAAAAAAAAAAAAATCACCTGAATAAAAATCCCAACAGCACAGTTAAAGACAATTATTAATAAGTATACTAATAAAATATGTCCAATAGAGAGCAGAAACCTCTACCTACTTATCTGAAGTGAAAAGGGACTTTGTACCTCATGAGAGAGACAGGATGACACAGAGCTGAGATTGAAGGTGAATAAAGTTTTGCAGTCTGGTCACCCAAGGCATTATTGTGAGCCTCTGATTTGATTTCATGAGAAAGTCACATCTAATGAGGGTACAAGAGGTCATGAGACCTCAGAAACTTGCAATATATAGTATGGCATTCTGTCCTCCAGATGTACTAAGGCAGCTCATTCTCCTCGCACACACTTAGCCGTATCAACGAGGAAATTCTAAAAGGATAAAAAGCTAGACGGTAGTCACTTGCTTTTTAATACTGAAGACTTATGGTCTGACACCTTCGGTAAGTGAATGCCATGGTCTCTCACACACTCAGACTGGAACCTGACACCAAGTGATCAGTGCTGAGTTGGACTTGCTCACTGACCATCACTGAGCCTTGACGTTCTTCAATTAATGGGGGGTTAGGGTTTGTTTCTATTCTGTATCTATACAGTGTTATGCTAATTATATAATTGTTGTTTAGATGCGTATTGTATGTTCCTATCATAACCCAGTTTAACATCCATGAATTGAAGTTGCATAACCTTTTACAGTACAGTAGACTATTTAATCACCTAAATATTAGTTATTCATCTTGTCAAGGACCTTTAATTTTTTTCTTACAAAGAAATGTACATCACTCAGACTAATAATGTGTAAATTATGTAAATATATGAGAACTGTAAATACCACATATGAGGTGTATTCCTTGTATCCAGTTGTTTTGAAGAATGCCCCAAACCCACCCATTATGTAAAATTTTTTTGTAATCATATCATTGGATCATATGCGTGGAAAAACTTGAGCAGTTATGTCCTAATGTTGCACATAAACACACCATGTACTGTAAAAATATGTGATGAATAAAATCAGATTACCTACTTGTTAGAAATGCATATAAAAATTAATTGATCTTGGGGGAAAAAAATATATACACAATATACATAATACGACAGAATATTTGGATTTAGAAAAACCAAATGTATATTTTACATTTAAGTCATGTAAAGCATTATTCTTATGTGAAATCTGTTTGCAATTAATGAATAAATGAATTTTAAAAAATCAAAGGTTTGAATCCAATCTTTATCTCAGTGTGTCTTTTTTACTGCCCATATCCACTGCTCAGTAGTACCAAAATCTTTCGGATGATTGGACAGGCTGTAATTGAAGGTCTAGGACTTTAGTGGTGGGAGCAGAAACAGTTTATGTGGGTTATAGTGAAGACCATGTTTAAAAGTCTCTCACAGACAAACTACATATTAATTGAATGTTTGGCACAAAGTGAAAGATTGGGTCATGTAGGACCAAATCACTCACTCACTCATCTTCTATACCACTTTATCCTGTATTCAGGGTCGAGGGGACCTGGAGCCTATCACAGGAGACTTTGGGCACACCCTGTTGACACACACTCTGGACAGGGTGCCAATCCATCATAGGGCACACACACATACACACACATACACACACTTACACACTCATTCACACACTACTGGCAATTTGGAAACACCAATTAGCCTAACCTGCATATCTTTGGACTGTGAGAGGAAACCAGAGTATCCGGAGGAAACCCACCAAGCACGGGGGGAACATGCAAACTCCATGCACACAGAGACGGGAATCGAGCCTGGCCGGGAATCGAAACTGGACCCTGGAGGTGCAAGGCAACAGTGCTAACCACTACACCAACGTGCCGCCACGATCAAATCAGTTTAAAAAAATTAATTACTAGTCTATATCTTTATTTTATGAAATGAAACAGTTTATTAAGCTGGTGCCTGTTTGTACCATGTTGTGGTCACAGATTTTTGGGGGGGATCTGTTTAAAAATAAAGTATGATATAATTGGCTTGTGTGTTAATGCTTCACTTTTAGAAAACAGAGGAAAACAGCAGATGTAGGTAATCTTTAAAAGGACTACACACATTGATTTCAGTTGAACAGATGGAGGGTTCCTTAAGGAAGGCTTTTCCCTACAGTGACTAACATCTTGATGTAACGCCAACCTGCCTGTGTGCTTGGTATCAGTTGTCAATATCTCTTCCTTGATCAAGAAATTTGCATATTTATAGTCTTAAGTAATATTTTTGTAGGATAACAACATTTAATATTGCATTTAACTTACATGCTACATTTTATTTTATGTTATTTAGATAAAAAATATTATGTAAATATAACCATTAGTTTACAGAAGGGTAGCAGAGAAAAGGTTTAGAGTAGAACAATGCTATAGTCTGGGGAATTACTATATGTTTACTGTTGATTAAGAGCAGCTGTTGGCTGAGATCTAGGATTTTGTGGTTAAAAACCATAGAACACCTGTACCCCCATTACACACATACAGATTATGTGATAGTGAAAAAATGCTGTCTACGCAGGCAGTATACATACATCTCGCCGACGTTGGTTTCAGCGGCATGTCGGCCTCTTATTTATAATATCTGATAATCGTTGGTGGATATCTTCTGATGTGAACTGTGATATGTTCACAGCTCATCAAACATCTCAGCTAGGTCTGCATTGGTTTGGCCCACTACTGCATATCTGTTTGAGCAGGTGGCGAGTTAGTTGCAAAGACCCTAGTTCCTGAATTTGCAATCCACAAAAGGGAAGGTTGGTGTATCCCGATGACATCAGTGGTTTTCAGGTAAGCTTTTACTTCATGTAAGGTACATTAGCAGAAAAAAAAACTATTTATGTTAACTATGTGGCAGTACAATTGGCTAGTAAGGCGTGACACAGGTAAAGAAGACAGATGCCAGCTGGTTCAGCCAAACCACGGCATTTAAGCATTATTATAACAAGATAACTATGAGTCTATGAGTTTAGCTAGCTAAAAGTAAAATCTGTTTTCAACATGAGAACAGCAATTATTTTACCATTTATTTTAAAGTTATTTTATATCTGACTTCACCTAGCAAGCTTTCATTTTTCCAGCGGGATTTGTCTCTTAAAGTTATGTGCTGATTGCTTTTTCTCCTCCTCGCTGGCTGTCAGGAAGAGAATCCAAACTGTGTGCTTTCTCGGCCAGACTGTGAGGTTTACTGTTTCTCTGTTTACTCTTACTGTTTCTGTGTTCCCTCTTGTTCTGGAGTTCATTTTGATGACATTTAGTCTGACATTAAGGTTTCTTAACTTGAATGGTGTCTCTACATAATAGTACACACAAAATTAGGAAGCAATTTTTTTTTTCCAATGTCGTTTCCAATGTGGATTGTAAAATATTTGCAGGCAACATATTGCCAATTAACAAATGCTCTCCATTCTAATCTTGCTAAATAGGTTTATTTTTTAGGTTAAAATTGGCCAGGTGTGTGAGTTCCGTTAGGATAGCTATTGCGGGACATCATCAATTTCTGAAATACTTAAATCAACCTGTGTGATCAACCCATTCTCATGTTTGATGAAAACACTGACTGAGACATGCTCTTACCCTCTAATTAAGGTTATATTACAGAATAAAGGTTATACCTACGGAATAATCCTATCTGTTCAATGAGTATCATGCAGAATCGGTTAGTTAAAATGTCTTTTGTGCCCCAAACAGCAAAAAAAATTATACTGTGTCAACATTGTGAATGATATAACTTGTCAATGTTATGACTGATAAATAAAAAAGCACAAATGGGAAAAATGCATAAACTAAAAGAGTTATCCAACTTAGTGGTATCTCAGTGGTTAAGATGTTGGTCTTCTGATCAGAAAGTCATGAATTCAAGTCCCAGCACTACCAAGCTACTACCACTGCTAGAGTCTTGAGTGAAGCCCCTGACCCTTATATACTGTACACAACATGTATAATTGAGGTGAATACATTAAGAGTATCTGCCAAGTGCCATAAATGGTAAAACTGTATTTTCGAGCTGCTTAGAAAATAACCAAAAGTCTGTCAACATCTGACCATCACATCCATATGAAGTCTTTCCAAACAAGTGAAGGTTATTATAATACCACAGGAAGACAAAAGGGTGTGATGGTCATCTAACAGGCCCATATAATATAGAATATAGCATAAGTATATGATACCACTGATGTGTAGTTCAAAGATAGCTTATTAATTGGAGTGCGTGTGTGTGTGAGAGAGAGAAAGAGAGAGCAGGAGAGAGAGACCACGAGATCAAACAATCCGTTATACAGATCATGTCAGCAGAAGTGATGGCTCTGGCAAGAGAGATGGAATAATAATTTAAAATTATAGAGACCATTAGACCACTCCATTTGACAACCCATTTTCTCCCTGTGCCTTTAATTGGTACTTGAGCATTTTTTACTGGCATGTAATTCACAGGAAGGACTAAGCAGACTGAAAGTGCAGTTAAAATTAATTGTGGTAAACTTGGGTTAAATTGAGAAAGAGTACATTGGTTTTGTGTGAACAGCACTCAACACTGAGCTATAATTTGAAGTGAATGTTAATCATAGCATAGTGTGATAGTCACATCAAATGGGGAATTTTGATTGTTTATAATTCCTTTAATGTACAAGTGGTGTTTGTGAATGATTGTGTGTACAGACAGATGCATCTCTTCTGTGAGTTGGTGACAAGTTGTCCTCGATTTTCAAGGATTAGACGTTCCACTCTCAGAATGTTCACAGGAACGACTGCAGTGGGCCCCAAGCCACCTTGGCCAGGATCATCATTCACAGACATATGGTCCTTAAAACCAAATTTTAAAAACAGATCTGTGCCGGAAACACAGCATAGGTCAATGATGATATAAAAAAAAAAGTGCTAATATGGAAGACTTGCCAGTGTTCGTTAACATGGATTCTTTAAACATCAAACTGTCAATTCGGGTTTTCGGATATGTCAGGTAGAACGAAAGTTATCATTACTTTTATAACATGTAAATTTTACCACTACTAGAATATGGGAATGATGTCGCAAAAATGTAGAACTTTTAAAAAAATTAGCATATTTTCATTGTTTTGTTGTTCATAGAAACAACCAAAAACAACCATAATAATACATGATCATGTGTATCAGTTTTTTTTTTTACTATGTGAGTTTTTTTTTATTATTTTAGCTAAACTTGAGTGAAATTTATTTCAGTTCATCATATTGCCTAGGTTGTGCTGAAAAAAATGATAAGTTACTTTATACTTTATACACAATCTTGAGCTCTACAGTAAAACCTCGGATTGCGAGTAACGCAGTTTGCGAGTGTTCCGCAAGATGAGCAAAGATTTTTAATAAATTTTGACTTGGAAAACAAGCAAGTCTTTGTTTACGAGTACTGAGTATCATGTATCACTCATGCGTCACGTGCCGAGCGTCACGTGATCACAACTGAGCCAACGGATTTTCTCTCTCTTGCGCTGTGGAATTGTGAGTAATCATCTCCCCTGCTGGGTCTTAGTGCGCCTGTCACTGGTATAATCAACATCCGTATGCGCCTGTACTGTTTACTATAACACTGTGACCACGTGTGTGTAAAACATATTTTATTTTGTGTTTGAAAGTGCATGTGTACAGCGCGCGTGTACTGTTTCTTATAACACACGTGTGTGCATGCGTGTAAAGCAAAAGAAAGTCTCATTAGAGGTTAAAAATCCATTTTCTCTCTCCCTCTGTGTTTCAGCCTGTGTGAGCTTATGTGTGTGCGCGCGCGTAATTAAGTCTCGCCTTAAGTGTGTGTGTTTGTGTGTGTGTGAAGCAGAGAGGGGGTGCTTCTCTCTCACACACACACACACAAACACACACACTCTGCTTTTCACAGAAACACTGTTCTGTCGCGATTCTTTTTAAAGGTAAAGTGCAGGTTCATTTGTTTGTTTGTTTTACATTACAGCAGTGATTCCGTTAGTATGCGCTCACACGAGTGTCATTAGCAATGTTCCTTGCTAATTTTTCAGACAAAACAGTCTTTCCGTTGATGTGTGTTTATGTGAAATTCAAATAAGAAAGGTTTACTGTGTAATAAAGTCTCATTAGAAGGTTAAAAATCCATTT
>JAOVVA010000010.1:6988387-7002802 GCA_028565275.1 Leiocassis micropogon
TGTGTGTGTGTGTGTGTGTGTGTGTGTGTGTGTGTGTGTGTGTGTGTGTGTGTGTGTGTGTGTGTGTGTGAGAGTGCCCATTTGTCTTGCATACTGAGTGTCTGGCAGCCCTTATCGAGCTCCGCATACCCACATGAATCCACATGTTAAACATTGAACTGCCACTATAGCTTTCTTTCTCCTTTTCTCACTGTCTGAATTCATGCTCTCATCTTTCTCTTTGTTTCTAGAAAAAGAATTAAGAACAAAACACAAGTGTGCTAAAAAAAAAAAAGCTGGAGTACAATGGTCATCAGAGCCACGATCAATTGAAGAGAATATTTTGTTCACGGGCCATTCTCCTTCGACAATGTGCTTTTTTTAGAGATAGTGCCAGACTAATTACCATGTTAATTGCATGCTAATTGAACAAGCACAATACATTCATCATTTCTTTGTCAACTTTTTTTTTACTTCGGTGTTGCCTCTGTTTAAAAAAAAAATGGAAGTGCTTTTTATGGCAACACATTAAATGTGGCATTCCTTGACAGCTAAGACACTTCACAAAGAAAGCTAGAGGCTGATTGAATCCTGTAAGGCAACCAGCTGCTATGTCAGTTCCTACTTATACAGATACAGGTGCGCATGTTGAGTGCATCTATGTTTAAAACACGTTAGTGGGGGGAAAAAAGGAGGAAAAATAATTACAAGAGCAGAATCATGTCAAAAATTAAGCTGTTATAAAACAGGACTGTTATACTTATGTGTAATATTTTATCGTTTCTACAGTAACCACTTATACTAGTATGGTCTATGGGGGCTCTACACATCGCTGACCCATAATAAAAAGAAATAAATTATTATTATTATTATTATTATTATTATCTGGTTTGCTCCAAAGTTTTTTATGCATACCAGAAACTTTCTTGTGTGCAAGAAATACTGATGCACATGGGAAAGTTTCTGGTGAGAAAGATTTTGATGTTCCCCTGGATACTTTCACATGAATATAACCTGACAGCTAAAGCATACACGATTTTCAATAGGATTAAAATGTCAATTTGTGACTTGGTTAAGTTATATTTTCATCTCAGACTTCACCAGTATTGAACCTGATATCGCTCTCATCAATAAACAACTAAAAACAAGTGGACAACTCCATGGTTAAAGGGCAAATATATACTTCTTTTTGTCCACTGTCAGAAATGTTTGCTCCTTTGTGGAGTTCAGGCATCTCTCAGTTAGTTTCTTGTCTGCACCGCGTATTTTCTCATAAGCACCAGAAACTGCTGCCACTGTGTTTTTAGATCTGTGTGGCAAATGTTAATTTGGTATACTGAGGTATAATTACAAGCATTACATAAATCTCAAAAGCTTTTATTGACAATTACATCAGGGCTCGTATTCACAAAGCTTCTTAGAATTCCCTGAGAGAACTCCTATCTTACTTTTAAAAAAAGTCCTAACTTGGAGTCCTAGACTAACAGTGATTTAGGAAACCTCTCAGAGCAACTCTGAGGAAGGAAAGTACAAAAACTTTTATCTTAGTGAGGAGATGTGGTTGACCCCGTTGCTAGGGATGATGCAGCAATTCAAGGACTGTGATTGGTTTGATAAAAAAACATCCTCTGACCTCTGTAAAGGCCTTGAAATGCGCTTTTTGTGAAAATAGAATATATAATAATAGAATAGACAGTGAAATCATAATGTTTGTGTAAAAATGTATAATCATAACTACAGGCTACTTTATGCAAAGTTATAGTCTGTTATAAGCTAAATATCTTAAATGATATCAGGCTTAATGATAATAGAACAGCCAAATGTTGATAATGTGTCTACTTTTGAAGTAACCAATATCCATGCAGTAGTTACTATATTTAAGTCTTTACTTTATTTACCATACTGATTTTATTACTTGTAATCCATTTTAGATTGATGGGATCAAAATAGCTCACCTTTTGCCAATTTACATGATTACAAGACAGTCTATTTAAGTTGCACTTTTGGATGGTATGTAGTCAACAAGCCAAGGGAAATGGAAGGAAGTAAAATAAAAAGAAAACCAAATTGGACAGAAGAGCAGTGTTTACTTTTAGCTTTACGTTCAGTGTTTGGAGGATAATATACCCACCTCTTGAGGATTCATCCCCGAACTGCTCTCGGACTATGTTTTAGTACCATTCTTTATTCATGGTTGTGTTCTTAGGCAAAAACTGTACATGAGCCCACTCCTTTGGCTGAGAAGCAACCCCACACATGAAAGTTCTCAGGATGCTTTACTGTTAGCATGACACAGGACTGATGGTTGTGCAAACCTTCATACATTTCAAGAAGGGCAACAAAGGAGCCACCTCTCTCCAAGAATAAACCTCATTGACAGACTGATATCCTGCAAAAGGTACAGGGATTGGACTGCTGAGGACTGGGGTGAAGTCATTTTCTCTGATGAATCCTTTTTCCAATTGTTTGGAGCATCCAGGAAAAAAGCTTCCAATCAAACGATCAATATAAGCCAGACTTTTGACTTGGTGAAGTTTTCTTTGAAGAGATGTTTATGTAGCACTTCCGGAAGGAGTCTCTAATGTCGAGGCTTTGTAACAGACTGAGGGAAAGCTCTAACTATAAATGTTGTGATATGGAAAATCCATCTCTGGCTTCAATGTGACAAGCTGTGTTTGTGTCTTCAAGAGAGAGAGAGAGAGAAAAGAGAGATGTTCTAAAGGAAACAACAGTTTATACAGCAGCTGTTAAAACATAATTGACAACAGAAGCTATCCTTTTTTACAGATGTTTCACAACTGTAAATACAACTGTAAATAAATACAAATGGCTATTTTTTTAAATGAATGAAAACTTAAGTTATTGAAAATTGGTATGACAGGCATAAAACATTTTCATGTTTTCAGATTCATTCACAACTGTTTTTTGGGTAAAAATCCCTTTTTTTTCTGAAATTCACACACATGCAGAATCTCTGCATTTGCCATTCTGCTTACCACACTGAACCTTGACTTGTGGCATTTTCATAAAATAATCCATCTCTTCTGTTCTGACAGGGTTGCTTTTGAGGCTTAGAGCTGAACAGAGAGGGCAGAAAGGAGGTGATGTTTATATATAGGACCAATAGTAAATTATTCAGCCCCTACTTCACTGTTGACATTTGTGCTTAATGGCGATGCACTTGGGTCTGGCTGAGAGAGAGAGAGAGAGAGACAGAGAGAGAGAGACAGAGAGAGAGAGATGGGGATATGAAGGTTAGCAGGGTCTTTCCAGATCATTTCCTAGTACTTGGAAGGATACTGTTACAGTATTTACTCTAATGCTGTCACTGAAAAATCACATTTACTGTTTTAGTCGCATTTTAATGTGGCCAGTAAATAAAAATATTGCCAAATTCTATGACTAGTCAAAAGAAATAATTAGGATTTTTTTTTCTTTATTATGAAATGTAGTTTTAGGAAATTCATTTTTAATAAATTCACTCTGCTGAGTGATAAATAAGACCTTATTATAACACAGGTTCTTATTATGAACACTTTCTCAAGGTTTTAAATTAACACTATTGTCAGTTTGAAAATACAGCTTGAGTTTTATTTTTTTCCATCATTATTTTTGTCTTCGCACTAATTAACAGCAGTGAGCCATAATTCAGTACATTATTACTCATCATTGCACAAACAAGAGTGTATACCAACATGGCTGTGATTACTCACAGACAACTTTTAGCTGTGCTGATATTCAGTATAACTACACAATTATGATATTGCTTTTATATAGAATACAATATGGCTAAATTGGCTTTTTTGGGGTTTTTTTTTTTTTTGTATTTTGCTTTTTAGCTGGTATAGATGGATCTTAAACAAAGCACACAGACTTTATAGCCATTCAACCACCTAAAAGTAGCCAAAAAGTTATATTCCTAAACAGGATCATTTGCCACATCAATCGATAATGTGTTGGAATTTTACATGGCAAGCATGGTGATGTTGACTGGCACACAGTAAAATATCCCAATGCTGTTATAGGAAATATACAAGATCTTTTGGAATCCTGCTCAAGTTATCAAATTAATTGCCCAGAACTACTATTTTACTAAGCAATTATACAATAATTTGACAGGTAGTAATGTTTGAATCCACTGTATAGTTAAACAATATCACACTCGAGGTTGTGCTCTTGTGCTGTACTGTATATCAGCATGCCTGTGATGTGGCGTGGGCACAAGGGCAAAACCCACGACCTTGAGTGTGATATGCTTTTATACAATAGTTCCAAAAACACCATTTATTATGAACAGATAATGCTATGTTTCTTTATTTAACCAGTTATTTCGCTCTACCAACACACATCCATCCAGGTGGAACTAATTCAAAACAAACTCTGCCACTGGCAGAGATGGTGACTGACAGATAGCACCCGACAGTTAGTGTAATTAACAGGGGTGGAAGTTATTTTAAATGCAGATAATGACTTAGAAGTAATTATTAAGGAGGCAAAGTGTTGTTTAAGATGACATAACATTATCAGATGTGCTTCCTTGCTGAAAATGCTTCCTGTGACTCACTCTCTCCGAAGTAGTGTGAACTATACTGACCGTATACTGATTGTAGAACACCTGTGACACAGAGTGATACATATAGTTAAACATCATAGTGCTGTTACAGTCCAATATAACCACTTGTAGAAAACCTCCCGTCTAATCAGATTACTCGGTCGAAAATGACTGTTGCATCATTATTAAATAATTATTAAATAATTATAAAATTATTATTTCATGGAAGGGTTGAGTGATGCACACAGTGAAATATCCCAATACTGTTACAGGAAATATACAAGCACTCTTGGAATGCTGCTCAAGTAATCAAATTAGTGGCCCAGAACTAACGGTTGTAATAAGCCCTTATATAATAATTAGACTGTTAATAATGTTGGAACTAACTGGATAATAAAAATTATTATTTCACAGTCACTTTCACTACACACTAAAGTACTGTATCATGTTCTAGACTGAAGTTTATTCATCATGGGCACAAAATGTCAGGGACAGCTGTATATTGAAATGCTTGTTGTGTGTCTCAGGTACTCTTCAGCTGTGCAATATGAAAAATATTCATAAAAGATAAGGGGAATAAGGAAATTCAAGAGTTTGTTTACAAATATAAATACAAAATGTGCAGATTTTATTGGGAAGCTGCTATTTAAGACTGCAGTGGGGAAAAAAAGCATTAGGCTATCTTATCCATGAATCATAAATCATGTATGAATCACTGCACATTCTCCAAATAATGCATCATCGTAATAGCACTGTGGCTTTATGAAACTGGTGCTATTGCAGCAGATATTTCACATCCCGGGTCTCTGCATCTCTGCTTTCTCACACTTGCAATTTGCATAGCCTTTACAGCATGTGCACACAGACTTGGTCAAATAGACTCGGGTAGATCAGATCAGCTTTAAACTGCAATGTTTGCTGTCTGAACTGTACAAACATTTTTGTTTATTAAAGAGTCTTTTTTTCTGTTTTATGCCAGTGGTTTATAAACCAGTGCTTTTGCTGTTTATACTGTATATAATGAAGCGTCTTTCTACACTGAGCCTTAGAACTCTCTGTATCGCTTATTAATTAATATTAAATTATGCAAATCTGCTCTTTAATTGAATCTAACACTTTCTAGAACATTTTCTTATGAAACATGTCCTCCAGCCATGATCATTTCCTGATAGATCAGAATTTCCATAACTTTGATTTATGATGGTCTTATTTTTAGAAAACTAGAATATCCTTTTTTGTATTATTTTCAAAGCATGATGAATCTATAAAACTTGACTTTAATTTGTATGTTTGTTTTTACTGTAATATACATAAAGGGTTGCTTAGATGTCTGTAATTAGCATGAATATCATTAAATGGCATCATAAAATTGGTCAAAAAAAAATTTCCAATCCATCAATAAAGAACAAAGAGGAAATTTTATAAAGGTTGTCATATGATAACAGTTAAGGATACTTAAGGATAGTTTTTAAATGGCTGATCACACCTACGTAACAACTTTCTGACCACTGAACATGGAATAACATTTAGGTTTATTAAGCGTCTGGTGTAACAACTGTGTCAAGTAACATGGGTTTGTGTTGTAACATACAAATGTCAAAGGTTTCAAGCTGAAATATGAATGACTTTACATAAGGAACAGAATAAAGATGACTACCTAAAATTATATAAGTTTTTAATAAAATATTTACAGTGTTACCAGTGCCATGCAGCAACTTGTGCTTAATTTAGGAGTTAACGCGGACTGTGTCTTTTCTCTCTAATGTACCTTTTATTGTTTATCTTCCAAAACATTTTATTCCCAAATTAATTAAACCAGCAATTTCTCTTTATCACATTCATCACCATAGATTGATTTTGTCAAAACCATATAAAGTTCAGAATCTGTCATTACAACATTACTTTTATAGCTAAATTCCAGTGCAAGTACCAGTGCAAATTGATTTAAATTCAGCAACATATATGTTTTTATTTATGACAAACTGTGTAATAATGTAAACCCATTTTAAGACTTTGGTAAAAGAGCTATTCAAAGAAATAACATGTTGTCATGGTGATCTGACAATCCTCGTCATAAACACTCAATCACTCTTCATCTATACCACTTTATCCTGAATATAGGGTCACAGGGGCCTGGAGGCTATACACACACACACAATAATAACATCATTCACACACTACAGGCAATTTGGAAACACCAGTTAACCTAATGTGCATGTTTTTGGACTGTGGGATGAAACCCTAGAGGAAACCCACCAAGCACGGGGAGAACATGCAAACTCCATGCAAACAGACCCGAGGCCACCAATCATGAACACATACTGTACAGTACACAAACATTTTTACAGTTAACAAAGAAATTTCGAGGACAAAGTCAACTCGGTCACCTTGGTATCCATTTATAAACCAACAAGTAGGAATTGTAACAATTCCAATGTAATTGCAGCCCACAAACGTTATGCAAATCTTGACCTTTTAATGTAATATTCTTACAAACATAGTAAATAACTATTACATTTAGAGGGATTTGTTACATTTGTGGTAAGGTAAAAATCTTCAGCTTTCAAAATTGTAATAATAATGTATTAGGTTTGTGGGATTATTACATTGAAGGTTGCAGGTTTGTATTATGTTTGAGGTTTATTACATTTTTGGACTGCTGTTACTTTGACAGGTGTTACAGGCATGTTGTCCGAATTAAAGTCCTCCACACTTATTTGACTTATTCTGACACAAGCCTTTGTTTAATAAAATTATGATTTACACATTATCTTTTGCACTGAGAGCATTTTCTCTTTACTTTTGAGGTTTTAGACAGCTTCCCTGGGTGAACATCTCACAGTGACTTTAAAACTCCTGACTGCACTTCATGCAGAGTGTATCTAATAGGTGTTCCTTAGTGCGGTGCAAGATGAACTGTATACTTTACAGCAAACTGTAATTGAATTTTAGCTGCATTATAAGCTCTAGCTCTGACCCTATTGATTTTGTATTTGCACTGTGTTCCTGGCTCACTGTTACTTGATTTAGGTATTATGTATGCTACACATTAAAAGTGACAAAAATATTACCCTTTCTGTCTAAGTGTTATTGTAAATGATTTATTTCAGCAACATTGTTTAAGGAAAAAGCAAATGAACAAAATGCTGGAGAATAACTTTGGGCACAAAATGACACCCATTCCGTGAGGTCCACTGCTTCTGACACAGAGACATGGCTCCACATGCAGTACTTCACATAAGTAAATTATTTCCCTGGCAACATTGCATGTTTGTGTATAGTATATGTTCTCTTACTGTTTCACCCCTGATGCTGGAAGAACTTCAGCGCTTTTTTAACAAATGGCAAATGAAAGCAATAACTCTGCTTGGTGATATTTGGCTTAGTCATAAACGCACATCTAATACCATAAGGTCACCAGACATCCATATTGCCCAGCCCTGATCTGAATAACCTGTTGTTTTTTCTTAAGCCAATATAGTGTGGGAGAGTGAGTCAGTGGACCCATCACTCTTAAAACATGTATTCTCATCTTTTCATACTGGCTAAACAGAGACTCTTTTCAATCTATTTGATGGCTACATGAAAATGCATTTACAAGCAGAGTTAATACACTTCTAAACTGGCACAGCTCAAGATAGATGGCGTGTGTGCCAAGGTAAAATATACTGCATATCCTCCCACCAACAGACTCCTTCACAGCAGTGGATAATAAGAAATCTGGGCCTGTGTTCCTAAAGGATGCAGGTAAGTGGGTGGAACTTGGGTTGGATCAAATGGCACCCTGCCTACACTGATGATGCTCAGATCTTGCTGTTGGAAGGAAAGAAAAAGAAGTGCAAGTATATATTTTTTTTCACATTTGAAGATAAAGAAGACTGCTCTGGTAATAGGCATTGCTGGGACACTGCCATTAAAATGCCACCATGCTAGCACAAATGATCTATTACATCAACCAACTGCAATAGTAGGTTCAGTTAGAGCCATTATGGTTGGCTTTGCTGATCAAGCAAAAGGACATGGTTAATGAAGCTGTTTAGTTCAGTTGTGCCCCACATATGCTTCAGTTTCTGTTATACAGGGAAAGTAATGAAAGGTGTTGGTTTGGCAATCAGGGGCTGTGGTAGAAAACTATTTCTGTTATGCTATAACTCCATTTCCCTACACTTTCTTGTACAGGTTTCTGTGAAGGAAATAATTTAGCAAGAACGTTTTGTCTGAGTTAAGATGCAATTTTCCACATGATGCCAAAAGTCAATCAATAATATCCTACTGTTTTCCAGACGCATGAGTGTTTTTTCAAGAAAGCAGTGCTTGCTATTGATTTTTCCCCAGGATGTCAGTGATCATTTGAATTTCAGAGACTTTTAAATACACCAAGAACGTCTCTCAGTGTGATAAATCTTTCTGTCAATAGATATAGCACAGCATCAGGAAAACAACTAAACTGTAAACCTAAAACAATTCAGAACCGGACATTGTAAACATACATGCATACATACATACATACATACATACATACATACATACATACATACATTCATAAACAAACAAATAAGTAAATATTTTTTAGATGATATTAATTTATACAGGCAATCATTTTCATTTATATGTTTAATGCAACATAAATGTTATTAATTGCTGTTAATACATTGATCAGGTATAACATTATAACCACTCACTTGATATTGGATAGGTCACCCTTTTGCCACCAAAACAGTGATGCACTGAAAGTTCTGACACCTTTATGTTGGAACCAGCATTAACCATTTCATCAATTTGAACTACAGTAGCTGTTTTATTGGAAAGGATGGCATGGCCCAGCCTTTGCTCCTCACGTGCATCAGTGAGCCTTGGCCACCCATGACCCTGTCACAAGTTCACTGGTTTTCCTTCCTTTGGAACACTTTTGGTATGTCCTGACCACTGCAGCCTGGGACATCCCACAAAAGCAGCAGTTTTGGAGTTTAGCCATTACAATTTGGCCCTTGTCAAAGTCACTCAAATTTTTACACATGCCCATTTTTTCTGCTTCCAACACATCAATTTCAGGGACGAAATGTTCACTTGCAGTGGGCAGGAAAAGTGGTCCAAGCAAGGAAAAGGGGTGAACTGGTGACAGGGTCATGGGCATCCAAGGCTTAATGATGCAAGTGAGGGGCAAAGTCTGGTTCAATAGAAGAGCTACTGTATCTCAAAATTTTAAAAAGGGTAATGCTGGTTTCAATAGAAATGTGTCAGAACACAGTCCATCACTGTTTTGGTGGCAGAAGGGGGGGGTGGTACTTAATAAAATACTGATGGTGTACATTTATATCTGTAAAGTCATATTTTTTTAATGCACTGTGCTGATTATAGTCTCAGATTGCACCCATGCAAAAATTATTGTCCATGCAAAATTATGAATCTATACAGTAGAAATGTTGGTTTTGATTTCCAATCAACTACTATGGTGTAAATGTATTTTTTCTTGTTGGTTTTGTTTTATAGTTTATTTTAAATCAAATCTGTACATCTGCTCTATGATTTCTTTTAATAAAGATCAAGAGGTACCTGACTGTAAATAATTAAATAACCTCTGTAGTAAAGAAGTAGTAAAGTGGTAAAGTAGTAAAGAACTGCTTTATTATGAGTGAAATGTATTTTTTCTTGTTGGTTTTGTTTTATAGTTTATTTTAAATCAAATCTGTACATCTGCTCTATGATTTCTTTTAATAAAGATCAAGAGGTACCTGACTGTAAATAATTAAATAACCTCTGTAGTAAAGAAGTAGTAAAGTGGTAAAGTAGTAAAGAACTGCTTTATTATGAGTGAAATTGGTATTCAAATGAAAATACAGGCAAGTTGTGAACTGGCAAAACCTAAAACACTCCAATTTCACATGAAACGCTGCACTTGCTCATTACTTTAAGCATTTGCCTAATGCCCAGTGCATCAGCCCATCTGTGAGTTTATGCAAGCTGTGCCTGCTCATAAATTTCCTCTCTGTGTCGAGATACAGATACACAATAATGGTTCAGTTTTGAGGTATAAACCAGCTTTTAGTTAATAGTAGTTAGTTGAATTGCATTGCTGTGTTGCAAATGTTGTGGTTGAAAAAGCATTCATACGCATGTTAACTGAAGGGGAATAAAGGAAAACTTGAATTGTTGGCAGTGCCTGACTATCTCTAACCATCTAATACTGCAGTGTTTAACATTCCACAAACAAACATCTACCAAGCAGTTACATTGAGAAACAATGGCATTTGAGGAAAAGTCACAGCGCTCCTCTGTGGTCCCCACATGAGCAACACTAGACTATCATTTCTATCTCCTGGTACATAGTGTAAACAAACTGTAAGAGATTTCAAGCAATTAAACTTTAGTTTAATTTTATTTGTATAGCAGTTTTAACTGTGGACATTGTCAAAAGGCTACTGTATGAAAAAATGATTTTATATTTTTACATAGTTATAGATTTCATTCTAATGAAAGAGCCATGTGTAATGGTGGCAAACAAAAAAACTCCCTGTGATGATATGGCATAAATAAAAAACCTTCAGGTGAGCCAGATTTAAAAGGGAACACATCCTAATCTGGGTGACATGATAATGATTTAATAAAGTAAATAAGTCCTTTCCATAACTATGTGCTATGAGCTATGTAGACTTTTCTCCCAATTGCAATTAGGCTTTACAAATAGATCTGCTCTGTTTCAGGATAGGGAGCTCTGTCACTTACAGTACATCACTATAAATAGGGTCATATACTGTACATTCTGTTGTCCATCTGATTGTACTGATATGGTCAAGTACTTTCATTTTCTCTGTTTATTATGGTGGATCTTATGTACAGTTACGTAAGTTCCCACCTGTACATATAATTATCATGTACATGGGAACATTATTTTTTTACCTTGTTAATGCACATTAATGTTTTTCAGATTCCCACCTGACTCAAAAAAAAAAGTGCAACTAGAAAATTACAGTTTTAAATTCTGTTTTGTTGAAGGTATCAGCTGTTCACTGTTGGAGGCATGAGTGCAAAACTATTTATGGCAATTGCAGTTCTAAAGATATGATGACCTAAATCCCAAGCCATCATATTAAACTCTTTATATCAATTGCAATCCAAAGCCATGTTCATGTGGATCTTTAGGCTGTCCATATGGGGCCATCCTCATCAGCATTGAATGGTTTCCAAGTGCATCAGGATGGATCAGACATGTCTGGAGAGCAGAAGTCAGAATCACTGGAGTAGCACATGTAGCTGAAAAAAGAGACCATGGGGTGGAAGGAGATCCATATTACAAATCATATTATGTACTGTATGAGGTATGCTCATTTGTCACGTAATGTTTGAGGACAATGTATGGTTGTGGACAGGCACTGTGGATAAGTGTCTGTTTGGGTTAAACCTGTGTTGGAGCCTCAGAGGTACTGAGTAGCATCTCTATTGCTCTGAGTGTAAGACACAAATTGGGAGATAATCGAAGAAAGAGTGTATAGCTTTAATATCTGCAGCATTGTGTCTTGAAATTCCCATGTGTCACTTAAATTCAGTTTGTGATCCTTCTTCAGCCTGGTGGGAAATAGACCGACTCGGCAGAGCACAGCAAAAGCACTGCAGCTGATAGAGTGAAGGAAAAAAAAATCAAATACTCATAGTGTGTCTCAGAATAGTGGTGTGAAACTGTGATCAGGATATTGTCAGAGAACATTCAAAAGGACTGAATGCTTCATATCAGGGGTGCCGGTGTAATCTTCCATGTGGCTGCAGGGTTTCATTCCAGCCAAGCAGGAGTCAGATCTGATGTCTGATTGAAGGCCAGGATCACATGATTAATCTGGTAGACACAGTTCCAGCTTCCCCTTCGTTGGTACAGGTTATTGTAGATAAAATTGGAAAACACTGCTCCATATAGTGTATTAAATGTAATCAATTAGATCAACTAAAGCTTTTATGAAATCCGCTATGTTTGGTTTTAATTTAAAAAATGAGGGGATACAGTGGAACCTCGGATTACGAGTAAATAAATGGAAACACATATCTGTCGGGATTTATTTTTATTTTTACTTTTTTAAGGTAACGTGCAGTTTAATTTGTTTTATTTTTACTTTATATTTTGTGTTAATTATTTTTATGTATTTATAAAATGTGTTTTGGAATACGAGCCCGCTTCCGGAACGAATTGTGCTCGTAATCCGAGGTTCCACTGTAATTCAAAATAAAGAAAATAACATTGTTTCTTTCAATACAAGAGATAAATGACTAGTAGTTTTTAATTGAACAGTATGGTTCTAGGAGTCTTCATGTAACATTTCCAAAAACAGTCGAGAAGAAATTTTAAAAAACATTAAAAATCCCATTTTTTATGATGTACTTGGTTTCTATATATGGAATCCCTCAGAGGCATTAATGACCACTCACGGTTGATTATTTTCCAATAAAAGCACACCTTTTTTTTTACATTTACAGTTACATTTAAAAATAAAAGAGAATATGTTTGTCATTGTACAAGTACAGTACAAGCATAAAGAAAGTATACGATGAGTCCAGATTAACCCTATTCCAGAGCGATGGGCATGTCACAGTGAGAAGGGAAGGAAATGAAGTGATGCACCCATCATGCATAGTGCCCACTGTACAAGCTTCTGAATGCAGTGTTATGATCTGGGGTTGCTTCAGTTGATCAGGTCTGGGCTCAGCAATGTTATGTGGCAATAAAATGAAGTCAGCTGATGGCCTGGATGTACTGAATGTCCAGGTAATCACATTAATGCATTTTGTTCCCTGATGTTACGGGCATATTTCAAGACAACGGTGCAGAAATTTATTACGTTTCAATTAATAAAAAATGGTTCTGGGAGCTTTTTCACTTTGGCTACCAGTGAAATTCTTTAGGATTTGCTGGGGGAACTTTATGGAATGGGTCGACTCCACTTATATCATCAGTATAAGATAAGATCCGCAAAAAGTGAATGCAACTTGAGATGGACATATATTATCCAAAATAAAAGCCCTTTACTTTTTGCTGATGTAATGGGCTGGGTAATGTATATTCTGTAGATGTAGTAAAAATATATATTTTTTGAAGTAATGATATTGTCTGGAAACTTAGCTGTGTTTACAATAATGTAAAATGTTCATTTCTAAAACATTTAATCTAAAATGTTTTCTGGATGCTGAATAAGCACATAATGAAAAGCTTCTCCAATGACAATGGCACATATTTAATTGTAGAAACATCAGGTCAGTGTTAGCTTTTGTCTAAGCAGTAATATTATGTGTGATGTTCTACCAACGTTGTGTAAAAAGTATATTACAATATATTACAGTATACTTATAGTATAGTACATGGTTTCAGAACATTACAGGAATTTATTTTTTGGGCCATACAGCATATGCTCAAAACTTGTTGAAGTTTTTATTACCAAATGTTCTGATAATGTTCACTGTGAGCTAAAAGTCTACATACTGTACCAGTGCTCTTCTGTGGTTTATTTGGGTCCATTTTCCCCAAACTGTAGTCATTACCATCACTTACATTTACTACATCCTTGCACTTCACGCTAAAGGGACTCATTCACCCTGCTGTAATAAATAACTAATGAACTACCTCAGTTGCAGCTCCAAAAGATAAGTCTTTAAATCTGATAAAGGCCATTTTGAGGGGGAAAAAATGTATGGCATAATTACTGTTGCACATTTAATTATCCAAATAAAAACACCCAATAATGGTTTATCATTGTCAAGCAGCTTATGTGTAACATTTTTTATTCTATATTTATAAAATGCATTTTATACATAAGTAATGCAAAGATTTACAAACCGGATTCCAAAAAAGTTGGGACACTATACAAATTGTGAATAAAAACTGAATGCAATGATGTGGAGGTGCC